>APFE031126452.1:139719-188129 GCA_000404065.3 Pinus taeda
TAATAATATTCGACTGTTCTATTTTTAGACTGGCAGTCTAAAAATAGACTCCACCCATATGTCTAAAAATAGAGGTCCATCTATTTTTACCAACATGACCAATCATCCATAAATAGCATCCCGCAACTCATAGACCATGATCCATATGTCTAAAAATAGACATAGTCTAAAAATAGACTTTGCGCCAAAAATAGCCTGCGGGACCACTTAGTGAAGGCGACTTCTTTCCACTAAGCTCCATCATCTTGTTGCATTTTCAACATTCTGCTTCCGCTTAGCTGAGTGCCACTACTGTTGACCCAACATTGAAAATTCCTCCTGAGGTGCTCTTCTTGTGTGATGGAATCCCCACCCAATCTTCATCTGTGAAGCCTTGCAGCTTCACTCCCTCTGTCCATCTGTACCAAAGACCAAACTGATTAGTGCCTCTGAGGTATCTCAACACATGATTTTCTACCTTCCAATATAGTTTTCTTGGCTTAGCCATGGCTTGACTAAGTTTTTTAACTGCATAACACATATCCAGTCATGTGTTCACCAAATACATGAATGAACCCACAAGCTGCTTGTAGATGTTAGCTTACACTTCCTCACTGGAAGTGGCATCCTCTTTCCTCTAGTTACCTGCTAGAGGAGTGCCCATGAGTTTTCTACTCTCCATGTAGAACTTCTTTAGTATCTCATTGTAATACTTTCTGTGAGAGACAAATAGTTCCCCATCTCCTTGCCATACTTCCAAATCGAGAAAATAATGCATGAGTCCCATGTCCTTCATCTCAAAACCTCTTGTAAGGTTCTCCTTGCAAGATTTTATCATTTGCTCATCACTTGTAAGGATCAAGTCATCGACATATAAAACAATAATCAATAATTTACGTTCTACCATAATGTGATAAGGGTTTGCGTCTACTTCGGTTTTAGTGAAGCCCAAACTAGTGAGATAACTATCGATCCTGGTATACCAAGCACATGGTTCTTGCTTGAGTCCATACAACACGCACTTGAGTCTGCAGACATGCAACTCTCTGTCAAATGTATCAAACCCCTCCGACTGCTCAATGTACACTTCCTCCTTAATAATTGCAGTAAGGAATGTTGTCTTCACATTTGTAACAACCTTGGTTAAAAATCCATGGAAAAAAATATAAGACCATGGTCATGGGACACATATTACAAGATGAATGATGGGAAAAACATCCTAGTGGGTGTTCATTTAAGTTATTATGGCTAAAGTAATTTGGAAAAGGCAATGGAAAAGTGGAATTAATTGGCATTTTATTTATGAAAATAATGGAAATTAGGAGAAAAGGAAGGTGAAAGGTCACAGGTTGCATGTGAGGAGGAAAATGAAGGAAAATAATGGAAAATGAAGAAAATAGAAGCCTCATTAATAAAAAGGCTTCTAAGGATCAATTGGCAAGATTTTTCTCAGGCTTGGTCAGTGTAGCTTCTTGTCAGTTCAGTTTTGGAGCTCTCCCATTATTCTCTCTCTCTCACTCTTGGACACTTAGAGTATTCTTGGAGCACTTTGGCATTGGATCAAGAAAGGAAAGGGAGGAAAAGAGGAAGCAAAGATCAGGCAAGGAAGAGTAGGATCAAGAAACAACAACGTGATTATTTGCAAGTATCAATTTGCATGTGTGGTTTCCTTGCTATATTTGACATGCATGGTATTGCATGTGGTTCTTTTCTGTCATGGCATGGCATGGGTTTTTCTAGGTGTGATAGTGTTTTCAGCCTAGCCTTGCCATTTCTGAATAGCCATGGTGTGATGAGGTTCTCATGTTTTGGTTGAGCTGGATTGTCAAATGGATTCAAAGATGAGTGAGGTGGATCTCTGAAAGAAAGAATACATGGCCTAATGATCCCTGAACCAGATTGCGGATTATAGTTTAGCCACTGGCCTAGTGACCCATGAATTAGATTATGGGTTACGATAAAGCCAGGTATTGTGTGCCTTGGTGGGCCCAAGAATCCTCGACCGATTAATGGCGGGATATACGGTAAAGCCTAGAGGTGGTTTCCCTTGATTAGGCCTAGGAATCCTTGTTGGTGAATGACAGGATATACGGTTACGCCTAGAGGGTGGAGTCTCAGTTTAGGGCCTAGTGATTCGGTGTGGATTGTGGTAAATCCTAAGAGACTAAGAGACAAGAAAATTCCCAACAGTGTAGGTGGAGAAATATGGTGGCATCCATGCTTGTTTTGGCCTAGTGATTTGGTGCAGATCATGGTAAATCTTGTTATTACATGTTTATTATGTTGGCCTAGTGATCCGATATGGGTTGTCGTAAAGTCTGGTTTCTACTGATGAGGGTGAGGTGGTTTAGCCTCGGGATGCCTTGGTTGGTTCTTTTGGTTTGAGTCCCACATTTATGCTTGGAATATGGTACGAGGGTGATTGGATGAAGAGACATTTGGCTCAACCAATCTATGGTTGGGTGGAATGTGGTAGTCCCATACCAGGTTGGATTTTGCATTCATTAATAAGAGGTTCTTTCCTTGACATATTATGTGTAAATGTATTGGTTTATATGTGGATTCTATGGCTGATGTATCTTTGATATTTTTGTTTTTATTATGTTGGTTGTAAGCATGTATTATGATAGTAATGATGTATGGATCTCATCATGTTTTGATTTGTAAATGAATGAATGATGTATCTATGACCTAATAGATGATAATGCAACTAATGAAATAAGGGAACAATGCTTCTTAGAAATTCTCAGATAAGTATGAGAGACCTATGCTTAGATATTTTGTTTAAACCGGTAGATTACATATTTGTGACATGTTTGATGAAATTCCTGTCATGGCTAGTAGGGGTCTAGTCTAGACCTTGTCAATGTTTTTGCAAATGTATCATTGTTTTATTGTGTAAATTCATTTTTGAACCTGTCACTGAGTTTTGGGCAGTGACCATGGCTATGGCCTGAAAAAGTGGCACAAATCCTGGAGTCACAGGCACAGGTCTGAGGAAAAAATTCCCCAAACGCATGTATACCCATGTTGTGGGAGCATCTGGAGCCTCCCAGACGCACCCTTGTCCATATCAAGGGAGTGTTTAGGGGTTTGATGTACTAAAAATTCAGTTGATCTCAGGGGATGGTTACTTGAGTGGTAGGGATGGCTCCTGGGAGTTCTATTGTTGATGTGGAAGGTTTGTGTGATGTGTTCTGTGTTCCACTTCCTTAATTGACACATAGGGAGTCAAATCATATCATAGTAACTTCTCGTCACATGTTTACCCCAGTTGGCTGGTTACTTGGGTAGATGTGGGAGGAGGGTGTTACAAAGTGGTATCAGAGCAGGTTGTGCTCTATTTGGGTCATATATGATACCACATAGTGGTATCAGAGTGGGTTCTGTTCTCTTTGGGTGACGCCTGGTTTCCATTATCTTTGGGCTATATCTAGTACCATAGAGTGGTATTAGAGTGGGTTGTGCTCTCTTTGGGTCATATTTGATACCACAGAGTGGTATCAGAGCATGTTCCGTTCTCTTTGGGGAATGTCTGGGTTATGTTCTCTTTGGGTACTATTTGATACCACAGAGTGGTATTAGAGTATGGTTCACCCCTCAGACTGGATGGGCAGTGTGTTGGTCATGCATTCATGTCGATTGCATATGTGTTCCTTATGCTTGTTGCATTTGCCTGGTTTTGATCATGGTTGTAGTGATGTCGCCATGTGAAGGTTGATGGTGTTATTGTGGGATATGTCATTGTTGGACATGGAATCCCCCCACAACATGTTTTGGGGCTCAAAGCCCAAGTTTTGGTCAAATAATGTTGTAAGGCTCCGCGAATTGCGGACGCGGAGCGTGAAATGTATGTTGAGTCATAGGGTTGTTTGCCCTAAGTTTTGTAATGTAATATTGGCCTACCCATGGTCTGCGGACCATGGGATTGTATAAATAGAGCAATGCTCTAAGTTGTAAAGAAAGGAGGAGATAGATGAAGATGAATGGAGTCTAGAAGATAGTGAGCATAGAGAAAAGGTCTAAATGTCTTGGGTCATAGTAGTAGGAAGAGGCTCTACAACTGAGTGCGCAGAGGCCTAGTAGAGTCTGCAGCTGAGTGTGTGGACCTTTGTAGCTGAGTGCACAGGGCGGAGTCGAGTCTATAACCAAGGAAGAAGAATAATAAAGAGGAGTTTGATTCCAAATCTTATGTATCTATTGTTGTGCTATTTCCTATTTAAATATATTGTTTTCTTTATCGCGAACACTTATATGAATACTGAACACTGTTAAATATAACTAGACACATACTGATAAGCTAAGTGACTGGCAATTATTGGCTTAATAGTAAGGAATCAGGTGATAACATGGATCATGCCTCGAGCAGGGCTGTGCGAAGGTAGAATCGTAGGCTGCGAGGTACTGATAGATGCGCGAAGCGACGTTCGTGCAGGGAAAATCTGCAGACCACTAAAAATCATTAGACATCTCCAGGGTATGGAAACCTGGTTCTAGCACCCTCCCATACTACTTCGGGTGAGACCTCAGTCCGCGCTCTGCGGACTGTTGCCGAAAGGGCCAGTAGTACCAGGATTTATTTGGCTAAATCACCTTTAAACCTAGGTTAGGCCCCTATAAGCCAACAATCATCATAAGTGTATGGCTGTATATGCATTTTTTATGCATGTCGATGTCTATATGTTGTTATGCATGCATTTTCGTGGTGAAGATTGTTGTGCATAAGGTCATTGCATGTAATTAGGTCATCATGATGATATTGGTATGTTATGATGCTAATATGTTGGTTGATATAGAGAAAGAGATGCAAACCATCAAAGTGAATTTGTAGCAAGGTAAAGGTAAAAGAAAGGAATTGAGTAAGAATTCCTTTGGCTATGTTCAGAAACCACAATTCCAAATGAACGAGTGCTTTGCATATAGGGAGTCTTCTTAACTCTAATTTGTCTAAAATTATTTGGATATGTGCTATATTCATGGACATGTATTTTGACAAGTATAGAAATCAGTGTCCAGTTATACCTAAACTTCTCAAGGGAATTGGAGTCCCTTGAGACATGGAACAAATGTGTTTAGCTACAAGGAAACATTCTTGGCATAACAAGGTAAGCTAACTGGTATATTGTTATATTTATTTATACACTCACAATTATGTGTTTATGGTAGTGTGATGCAAGGAGTTGCATGGCAAGAGAGGTTTCCGTGAAATCTTGAAGAAGGCTCAACTTGGGCTTTCCCTTGGAGGCTTTAGGAACCATGGGGATTGAGTCATGGTGTTTGTTTCTATTCTTGTGCTTTTGTCTTTTTTGATTTGTTGTGCTTGATTGCAGCTTTGTTTATGTCTGGTGTATGGCCATACCACTTTGTTTGTTGTGTCATGTTGTTATTGGTTTTCATGGTATTCTTCTTTTTTGTTTCTTGTGCTTACCTTTTAAGTTTTGAGTCTTGGGAATTGGTTGGGAAAGAGGAAAGTTAATGGAGCTCAAGAGAAGCTGAATGAAACCCATAAGGTAATATGAGACTCAGATGAAGTTGATGCATGTATAAGGGCAACTGAAGGCAAGAGTATGATAGTCGGTTGAGTTGGTTGGGTCCACTGGAATAAATGAACGATGGTAGAACAATCATGAGAAAGGTAATAAGAAAGGTAAAGTAAATAGATTTTAGGTGTCAGATGCCTTGACTATGTTGGAAATCGTTGTTCTCAATGTTGTGCATGTTGTGAATAGATAAATGGAGTTCTCTTAACCTTGACTTTATGGTATCTGGTAATTATGTTGTGATCATGATTATGCTGATATGTATATATGTATTTATGTATGTATGTATGTCGTTGTCTGATAGGATCATGATTGTTTAATGCTAATATATATATATATATATATACCATTGCCTAACAGGGTCATTAGGAATCATTCTTGTGGAGGAATGATTCCTTATGCAAGTGAATGGCATGAAGAGGTTCCTGGTTTATGAGGAATCAAGTGGGAAGAGTAGTCATGACAAATATATGCGGTCAGTATCATGTGCATATGAATTGATATTGTATTCTTGTATTATGCCTATGTTTATGTTATTAAAGGTAATGCTGAAGGATACATCAATGGAATGAAAACAATGTGCTTTGCGACATGCTAGGATAAGCATGGATGATAGAGAGACACTGGAAGCAAGGTTTCTTGGTAGATATAGTGTGGTTTTGGATGTGTGGTACTACTGTTGTGTGTATGTTGTATATGTTGTACATGTTGCATATTTGATGTTGTGAGCATGCGGTGCTATGTATACATAGTGTGTGTACATGTTGTTTATGCAATTTTATGTACATGGTGGTACAAATAGTGTGTGTGAATATTGCATATGCAGTGTTGGGTATGCGGTGCTGTGTACATATCATACTATGCGCATGTTGGATATGCGGTGTTGTGTACATATGACACTATGTACATGTTGTATATGCAGTGCTATGTACATATGGTGTTGTGTGCATGTTGTACATATGGTACTATGTACATATTGTGTTGTGTGTATGAATGTACATGTGGTGCCATGTGCAAGTGGTGTTGTGTGCATGTCATGCATGTGGAGCTCTGTACATGTGGTAACGTGTACATGTCGTGCATGTGGTGCTGTGTACATGTGGTATTATGTACATGTTGTATAGGTGGGGCAGTGTACATGTGGCATTGTGTACACGTTGTGCATGTGGTGCTGTGTACATGTGATGCTGTGCACATATTGTGCAAGTGGTGTGGTGTATAGGTGGTACTGTGTACATGTTGTACATATGGTACTGATGTACATGTGGTATTGTGTGCGAGTCATACATGCTGTTTTGTGAGCATGCGGTACTATGTATGTGCATTTTGTATTCGTGGTATCATGGCATGTGTATTCATGGTGTTGTACTCTGTGTATGTATATGTATTGTGTTGTACATCAAATGTAGGTGTATGTATTGTGTTGTGGTGTACACTAGATGTAGGAGTATGTGTTGTGTTGTGTTGTACGTTGGGTGTAGGTGTATGTGTTGTATGTCAAGTGTAGGTGCATGTATTGCATGGTGTTGTATGTCGTGTGTGGATATATATGTGTGATTTATACTATGTGTATGTGTACATAGTTGAAGAGAAGGAACTGGGTGCTTTTCAGGTGTGGAAACCGATCCAGTGTGCGTATGGAATAAAGACAAAGGTAGAAGTAAGGACCGATGAAGGATAAGTATTAGTATTTTATTTCAGTTTTGTTATACATATGACCTATGATTATGATTTATGATGGTTATATGTGATCTATGATTCTAGTTTATGATGATTGCATGTGATTCACGATGGTTGTGTTTTGAGCTAACTTGATGTTATATGTTTATACATAATGATTTGATTAAAGATGCTAGTTTGACTTGTTGTGATAGGAAGTCAACATGATTGCAAGTGTACCTTATTGATGAGCTACCAATGAGGTATGATGTGAATTTATTTCAATTTGTTTTAAATTTAATGGCAGTTATGTGCTTGGTACAAGAAAGCAAGGGAAATGCCCGGTTTGGGATGGTTGAAACTGACTGCAAGAATTAGCAGAATCAACAAAAAAAAAAATTGGAAATTGTAACAACATGTTGGTAAAGCACTCCAGGAGTAAGGCCATTGTGGGACACTGGTACCCAATAGTGTCCATTTATTTCCATGAGCATGCTATGACTAGTATGATGTTTTTTAGGTAGGTATATGCCTTGGTTGTTGACCTTCTAATGCAAGGAAGCCTTGCCAAGGGATGGATCATCTGGGATATGGGATGTTGGGGAACTTGGAAGGTGAGTGATTGCACGAAAGGGGGTAACCGAATTTCTTGAGGGATAGTGTAATAGAGAAGGGAAGGCTAGGGATGGAATTGTTTTGGTCATTAGCATTTCTAGATGGAATCAGATGCACAATGGGAGTGTGCCCTGGAACAATGAGCTGGTAATTGTTCATTGATAGGACAAGTGGCATAGGATTGTAGCACTCGACATTGGATGCAACTTTGAATTTGGCAGTGGATTCTGGACTTCCTGAGAAGGAGATGAATCTTGATACTACTTTTGAGGGTGGAAGTATGAGCCTCTAGATTCCCTTGTTGATTGATATGAGCACCGTATCATTTTATTTGCTAGATGAGAAAATGTACATATATGTATATCATTATAAATGATGTATCGAGATGGATTTATGAAGCTCCACAGACAGTATGGTTATTTGCTAGTTTAAGTAAACATGCTTAAGTATATGTGGTTGTTATTGTAAATACCATAATGAGTTGTGTTATAAAGCTCCATTAAACGATATGTTTGTCATGTTTCAACAGTGGTCATTGAAAATATTGCAATGAGCTGTGTTATAAATCTCCATGGGAAGTATGTTTTGCTTACTACAGTCTTGTTGGTTGTAGGTGTCATTGAACACCGAGGATGGTGTTCCCCCAAGGGGGAGGGTTCTGTAACAACCCTAGTTAAAAATCCATGTAAAAAAAATACAAGACCATGGTCATGGGACATGTATTCCAAGATGAATGGTGGGAAAAAAATCCTAGTGGGTGTTCATTTTGGTTATTATGGCTAAAGGAATTTGGCAAAGGCAATGGCGAAAGCTTTGGAAAGGAAAAGTGACATTAATTGACATTTTATTTATGAAAATAATGGAAATTAGGAGAAAAGGAAGGTGAAAGTTCATGTTGCATGTGAGGAGGAAAATGAAGGAAAATAATGGGAAATGAAGAAAATAGAGGCCTCATCAACAAAAACGATTCCAAGGATCAGTTGGAAATATTTTTCTCAAGCTTGGCCAGTGTAGTTTTTTTTCAATTCAATTTTGAAGCTCTCTCATTATTCTCTCTCTCTCTCACACACACTCTTGGACACTTAGAGTTTTCCTGGAGCACTTTGGCATTGGATCAAGAAAGGAAAAGGAGGTAAATAGGAAGTAGAGATCAAGCAAGGAAGAGAAGGACCAAGAAGTTACAACAATATTCTTTGCAGGTATCGATTTGCATGTGTGGTTTCCTTGCTATATTTGACATGCGTGGTATTGCATGTGGTTCTTTGCTGTCATGGCATGGGTTTATCCAGGTGTGATAGTGTTTTCAGCCTAGCCTTTCCATTTCTAGATAGCCATGGTGTGATGGGGTTCTCATGTTTTGGTTGAGCTGGATTTCCAGATGGATTCATAACTGAGTGAGCTGGATCTCCAAAAGAAAGAGCACATGGCATAGTGACCCTTGAACTAGACTATGGAATGTAGTAAAGCCACTGGGATAGTGACCCCTGAACTGAACTATGGCTTGCAGGAAGCCATGTATTGTGTGCCTCGATGGGCCTAAGAATCCTCCACCGGTTAATGGTGGGATATACAATAAATCCTAGAGGTGGTTGCCCTTGATTAGGCCTAAGAACCCTTGCCGGTGAATGGTGGGATATACGGTAAAGCTTAGAGAGTGGAGTCTTGGTTTAGGGCCTAGTGATCTAGTGTGGATTGCGGTAAAGCCCGAGAGACTAGGAGATACGAAAATTCCTCACGGTGTAGGCGGATAAATCCCATGGCATCCATGTTTGTTTTGGCCTAGTGATCTGGTGGATCTTGGTAAAGCCTATTATTACATGTTTATTGTGTTTTCCTAGTGATCCGATGTGGATTATGGTAAATCCTAGTTTCTATTGATGAGGGTGAGGTGGTTTAGCCTCGAGATGCCCTGGTTGGTTCTTTTGGTTTGAGTCCCACATTCATTCTTGGAATATGGCACGAGGATGATTGGATGAAGAGATATTTGGCTTAGCCAATCTATGGTTGGGTGGAATGTGGTAGTCCCATACCTGGTTGGATTTTGCATTCATTAATAAGAGGTTCTTTCCTTGACATCTTATGTGTAAATATACTGGTTTATATGTGGATTATATGGATGATGTATCTTTGATATTTCTATTATTATTATGCTGGTTATAAGCATGTATTATGACAATGATGATGTATGAATCTCCTCATGTTTTTATTTGTAAATGAATGAATGATGTACCTATGACCCAATAGATGATAATGAAACTAATGACATAAGGGAATAATGATTCTTAGATATTCTTAGATAAGTATGAGACCCCTATGCTCATATATGTTGTTTAAACCTATAGGTTACATATTTGTGACATGTTTGAAAAAATATTTGTCATGGATAGTAGGGTCCTAGTCTAGACCTTGTCAATGTTTTTGTAGATGTATCATTGTTCTATTGTTTAAATTCATTTCTGAACCTTTCATTTGGAATAGGCAGTGACCTAGGCTCTGGGCCTGAAAACGTGGTACAAATCTTGGAGTCATAGGCACATGTCTGAGGAGAAAAGTCCCCAGACGCATGCATACCCATGCCATGGGAGCATCATGAGCCTCCTAGACACACTTTTATCCATATCAAGGGAGCGTCCAGGGGTTTGATGTACTAAAACTTCAGTTAGTCTCAGGGGATGGTTACCTGAGTGTTAGGGATGTCTCCTGGGAGTTCTATTGTTGATGTGGAAGGTCTGTGTGATGTTTTTTGCTGATTCCACTTCCTTAATTGACATATAGGGAGTCAAATCATATCATAGTAACTTATCGTCACATGTTTATGCTAGTTGGCCGATTACTTGGGTAGATGTGGGAGGAGGGTGTTACAACGTCCATCTAGTGAATCTGTGTTAACAATGCTATAATGGACCTAATGGATGAGTACCTTGCTAGTGGAGCAAAGGTCTCCTCATAGTCAATTCCTCCCACCTGAGAGAACCCCTTGGCCACAAATTTGGCCTTTTGTTTTTCTATGCTCCCATATGCTACATGCTTTACCTTATAAATCCATCTCGAACCAACCACTAGTTTGTCTACTAGTCATGGGACCACTTCCCAAACATTATTTTTGAAAATGGAATCATATTCCTCTAACATAGCATCAAACCATACTGGTTGTTGCACTAATTCATTGAATGAGGATGGTTCCATCTCACCTAGCTCACTCATTAGAGCCATGTACCTAGTGTACCAATCTAGTGACCTCCTCTGCTTGCACTATGATGTGGGTGATCCCACATTCTCCCTTGCATCTTGCAATAATATGTCATCTTTCCTGGTCCACTCCTTCCTTCTCTGGAAGTCTCTGCTTGAGTGGATGTATCCACTCTCTCCTCCTCTGCTTGTGGCTACTCCACAACTTTCTGAGGTTCTTCGTTTGGAGCCAAAAGCTCCTGATCGAGATGTAACTGAAGTTCCCTCTAAAGAGAACATCCAATTTCCTTATCTTCATCAAAATTAATATATCGTTTTACCATTTTCATCTTGAGGGATGGAAATTACACCTGATAGTTGTGAGGTGTATCAATGTACCCCACAAATATGCCCAACTCTGCTGTCAACTCTAGATTTTTCCTTGCTTCCTTGGGAACATGACAGTAAACTGATGATCCAAAGATCCTGAAGTGTGACACATCTAGTTTCTTCCTTGAAAAATCTTCCTCTGGTGTACTCATGCCAATAATCCTGTGAGGGCTCCTATTTTGCAAATAGAACACCGTGTTTCATGCTTCAGCCAATGAGTGTAGAGGTAGGCTTTGGTCATGCAACATCTCCCATGCTTCTCCCACAATACTTCTGTTCTTCCTCTCAATTGCCCCATTCTGTTCTGGGTTACGAGATGATGTCAAATCCCATTGAATGCCTTCCTTTACAAAGAAATTTTTAAACTCATTCGACACATACTCACCACCGTTATTGCTCATAAGAGTGTTCATTTTCCTTCCAGTATCTTTCTCAACAAGTGCTTTAAACTCAAAATTTTTGGAGAATGTCTGGTATTACTTCTACATGAAGTAGATCCATCTCTTCCGTGAGAAATCATCCACAAATATAACATAATACCTGTGCTTGGTGGTGGAGGTTGTCGAGAAAGGTCCACATACATCAGAGTGGATCCTTTCAAGGATTGCATGTGCCTTGCTGTCCTAATCATTGAAGGTGGATTTTATGTACTTCACCAAGGTACACCCTTTGCATGTATCCTGTTTCTGTAATGCTCCATTGGGGAGGCCTATAGAAATCTTTTGCATGATTTTCAAAGCACCATGATGCAAATAGCGAAGTCTTTTATGCCACAATTCACCGACATATCAGCTCTACACTTTCTCTGCTTTTGTGCTTAATGCAATATTCCACATATAATTTGTAGAGGTTCTTCACTCAAACCCCGATCTAATTCACTTGTCTCATGGCGATGTTTCTCAAGAGATCCTTCCTCTTGCTAAATATCATATCGTAGCCACGATCTTCCAATGCCGCGACAAAAACTAGATGCTTCTTCAGACCCGGTACATACATCACATCCTTGAGCATGAGAGGGTGCCAAAATCTCTATGAAAAGTAATGGTACCAATTTTGGTTGCGTTATAATGTCCATCATCTCCCATTTTGATGTGCATATGGAGATCCTTCTCCTCTGAGTCACTAAAAACTTCTTTGTTACCCATCATGTGGAATGAGGCACCGCTGTTGAGATACCACACACTACCCATCACTGTAATTTTCATGCATGAAATGAGGGTAAAATAAAGTTCGAACTATGAATCCAAGGCTTCACCCACTGCTCTTCCTACGGTCTTCTTGCCTACTTTATTTTGTGGACATTTCATGGCATAGTGTCCTAGTTCATGACAGTGAAATCACTTGTTTTGGAAAAGTCTTTCTTCTTTCCCCCTTGACCCGATTCTGCTTTGGATTGAGATTTATTCCCTTTCCCTTTCTTTTACTTTTTGTCCAAGGCACAATTCTCCTCATAATCACCCTTGGATGAGGTTCTATCTATGGTGCTCCACCTTATCTCCTTCTGTACCAAATCAGACCAAAGGCATTCCCAATTTTGTAGCTTCTCCCTCCCATTTACCGAATCCTGGTAGTTGTGCTAGCTCTTGTGGAGGTACAAAACTGTTAGGCTTACCATATCATCCTATGCTATAGTAACACCAACTTGACCAAGTTCATCATGAAATAGTGTGAACCTGCTGAGGTACTATGGAATTGTGTCGCCGTTCTGCATTTTGATATTCTGAAGCTTTTCCTTTAGTGCCAGCTTCCTGTGGTCATTATTGTTCTGGAACAAATCTGTCAAGGCTTGCCACATTGCATATGGAGTCTCTTTCCTGTGGAGACTTGAGACAATATGGTCTCAAACTCCTTCCAATATGATCCTCCTCACCTTTGCTACACACTTCTTCCATTATGCTAGATCTTGAGCATAAGATGTTGAAGGCTTCAGGATATCATTATTTATGAATTACTTCAACCCATTATCTTCCAACACTGCCTCCATTTTGTCCTTATAGGCAACATAATTGAGCCAACCTCAAGGGCATACTTGAGTCTCAGTCCATAGAAAGCCATCCTAATAGATATAGAGAATTCATCCTGTAAATTCAATCCACCTACAAAGACAACTTCAAATTATCTTCTCTACTATGATTCCTGCTCTGATACCATGTATAAATTTAATGTGTATTTTCAAAACTGCTCATGAAATTTACTAGATTGCAAGGCTTGAAGCTACTCTACTCATTTGATAAAAGAAAATAATGACCGAGAACACAAATCATTAATATGCATCAAGATTCAACACACATACACAAAGATTTATCTAGGAGAAAGAAACTACTCAAAACCCCTTACTATCTATATTGCATTAATCAATGAATAGAGAAGAAATACAATGCTTGATCAAGCCTGAGAAACCCTTGCACTAGTATAATCTATCTCACTACTTCATAGATTGACTCAAGCTAATACTTAGCCAATTTCTTAGCCTGCCAAGATCCTATTTCCTTTGTACGTTTCCCTTGAGAATTAGGCCCCTGTTAATTAGGAATTTCACCAATTTGGATTACGCAATTTCTATAGGTCCTTCTCTGACTACATGGATGACTTATACAACTTTGACTAGTTTGCCACTGATAGTACATTGCCCTTGAACTCCAATATGAACTGGTAACGCAAATTCTTTGCATGAATGAGTTAATTTAGGCTGATTGATCAATTAATTGGAGGATTACTCAGTGTGAAAATAGTTACACACCCTTTTCATTTAGTGTGAAAAAAGTTACGCACCCTTGATTGAACCTCCACTAATTCTACTAGCAGTGAGATCTAAGTTACACTGACAATAACTCAAATTAACTGAAATAGATTGCTACAAATTAGTAATCAATATTGTAGAAATGACTCAAGTGTCTCCAACTCGAATTTACTGATTTAATTGAGTGACAAGATCCATGTCACCTTAGTTAACTACCTCCAAGTATTTTTCTGAAATTGAAATTCGAATTGTTGAAAATGCAACAAGAAATTCTAATTTAATTTTCCCTTGAATTAGATTAGGAGAAAATTGAAATTCCACGTCATAAGACAACTTGAATGAGTTAACTGAGTTTTTATCACTTAGTTAGCTTATTTAGTTCGAGGTGAGGGCTTAACTTGAGTTGTGTACAATGATTCCTAAATTGTAGGAGCCTAGGTTGAGTTAATTTTAGTTAACAATTTAACTCAGTTAAATTGAGTTAGGGTCAGTGAAACTAGTTCCAGTTGTTGGAGGAACTAGTAGGAGGTCTAACAGTGGGGTGCAACTTCAGTGCTCAACCAGTTAATTGATAAATTAGCCTTAATTAACTCATGGATGCGTGAAATACAAGTTACCAAGTTGAGATTGGAGTTCAAGGGTAGTGTACTATCAATTATATAATTATCCAAGTTGTACAGTGTGTGCATGTAGTCAGAGAAGGGCCTTTAACGATTGCACAATTCTAATTGGAAATTTTCCTAATTAATACATAGCTAATTCCTTGAGGAACATAAGGAAATAAGGACTTGGGAAGGCTTGGATTTGGTTAAGTATTGACCAGAGCTTGTCTAGGAAGAAGTGAGACAGATTATACTAGCGCAAAAGTTGCTTGGGCTTGAGCAAGCATTGTATTTATTCTCTATTTTCCAACTAATGCAATACAGATAGGAAGGGGTTTTGAGCAGTTTCTTCCCCCTTAGATAAATCTTTGAGCATATGTGATTGAATCTTGTATCATGTTTATGTTGTAATTTCTCGATCATTTAATTGTTTCTGCTGATGATTAGAAAAAATTCAAGTATTTTGTTTTAGAAAATTACATAAGCAATTTGAATATACAAGGAATTTCTACATGGTATCAGAGCATGAATTGCAATAGAAGAGAAAAATTCGAGTTTGTCTTTGTAGGTGAATCAAATTTGGAGTATCATTCTTCATAGCCAGCATGATGTAATTCTATGGATTGAGACTCAATTATTCCATTGAGGGTAGCTCAAATTATATTGCTTGGAAGGACAAGATGGAGGCAGTGTTGGAATATAACATGCTGAAGGAATTCATAGACAATGATATTCCTAAACCTCTAACAACTGATGCTCAAGATATGGCAGTGGAATAAATGCATGGAAAAGGCAAGGAGGATAATACTAGAAGGAGTTTGAGATCCTATTGTCTCGAATATCCATGTGAAAGGTACCCCATATGCAATGTGGAAATCCTTGATAGACTTGTTTAAGAACAATAGTGTCCACAGGAAGCTGGCACTGAAGGATAAGATTTGGAAGATCAAGATGGAGAAGGGAAACACAATATCACAGTACTTGAGCAGGTTCACCCAATGTCGGGATGAACTTGGGAGTGTTTTTATTATAGTTGTTGAAGATGATACGATAAGCCTAGCACTTCTAGGCCTTTCCAAAAGCTGGCACAACTACCAGGATTCGGTAAATGGGAGGGAGAAGCTACTAAATTAAGAGCGATTTTGGTCCGAATTGGTGCAAGAAGAGATAAGACATAACACTAGAGATGGAACCTCATCCAAGCATGATGAAAAGGATAAATATGCCTGGGATAGAAAGGTAAAGAAAGGGAAAGGGAAGAAATCCCAATCCAAAGGGGATTCTAGTCAGGGTGACAAGAACAAATAATTCTCAAATATCAAGTGCTTTCATTGTCATGAATTGAGACACTATGCAACAAAGTGTCCACACAAGAAGGTGGGTAATAAGCCCTCAATATGAGCGGTAGGTGAAGCTCTTGCTTTAAAATTCAAACTTGATTTCACCCTCATCACTTGTATGGTGAGCACCGTGATGGGTAGTGTGCGGTATCTAGATAATGAAGCCTCATTCCATATGATGGGAAATTGATAATTCTTTAGTGAATTGGAGGAGATGGATCTCCATATGTACATCGAAATGGGAGATGATGGAAGGTATAGTGCTGCAAGTATTGGTACAATTAATTTTCAGAGGGAGTCTGGCTCCCCTCTCAAATTAAAAGATGTGATGTATGTTTCGGGTCTGAAGAAGAATCTCATTTCAGTTTCTATGTTGGAAGAGCATGGCTATGATGTGATATTTAGAAAAGGAAAGGCCTTCCTTAGACACATCACCATAGTGAAGGTGAAGCGGATCGAGGTTCGGGTGAAGAACCTTTACAAATTGGATGTAGAATATTGTGCAACATTGAGCACAAAAGAAAAGAAGGTGTAGAGCCGAGACATCAGTGAATTATGGCATAGAAGATTGGGCCATTTTCACCATGGAACCTTGAAGATAATGCAAAAAATTCCTATAGGACTTCCCAAGAGTACACTCGAGTAGAGAGATACATGCAAAGGGTGGACACTAGGGAAGTACACGAAATCCACCTTAATAACCGGGGCAGTAAAGCGCAAGCAGTCCTTGAAAGAGTTCACTTAGATGTGTGTGGAACTTTCTTGATAGCCTCCACGACCAAGCACATGTATTATGTGATATTTGTAGATGATTTCTTGTGGAAGTGATGGATCTTCTTCATGCAAAAGAAAGACCAGACATTCTCCAAATTTGTTGAATTTAAATCACTTGTTGAGAAAGAGACTGACAGGAAAGTGAAGGATTTTAGAAGCAACAACGATGGAGAATATGTGTCGAATGAATTAATAACTTATGTGCAAAAGAAGACATTCAATGAGAGTTGAAAACACTTCATATCCCACACTAGAATGGGGTGGATGAGAGAAAGAAAATAAGTATTTTTGGAGCTGCATGGGCCATGTTGCATGATTAGAGCCTACCGTTGCACTTGTGGGCTGAAGCATGCAACACAACTATTTATTTGTAGAACATGAGTCCTCACAGGATTCTTGGCATGAGTGCACCAGAGGAATCTTTTTCAAGGAAGAAACTAGATGTGTCACACTTTAGGATCTTTGGATCATCAGTTTACTATCATGTTTCCAAGGGTGCAAGGAAAAATCTAGATCCTACAATTGAGTTGGGTATATCTGTGGGGTACACTGATACACCACACAACTATTGTGTGTACTTTCCATCTCTTAGGATGACAATTGTAAGAAGATATGTGAAGTTTGATGAGGAGAAGGCAATGAGGTGTTACCTTGAGAGGGAGCTTCAGTTGCATTCAAAGTAGGAGCTTTTTGCTCCAAAGGAGGAACATCAAGAGGTTGTGGAGCAACCACACACAGAAGTAGAGGAAGTGGAGAATTCCACTAAAGCAGATACATCCAGAGATGGAAGGAAGAACACCAGAGAAGATGATAGATTATTGCATTGTTCTAGAGAGAATGTGGGAGCACCCACATTACAACACAGGCAAAGGAGGTCACTAGATCGGTACACTAGCTACATGGCTTTCATGAGTGAGCTTGTAGAGACTGAGCCATCCTCATTCGAGGAAGCAGTGTAGAAACCAATATGGGTTGATTCCATGGTAGAGGAGTATGACTCCATTATTAGAAACAATGTTTGGGAAGTGGTCCCAAGACTAGAGGACAATTCAATGGTGTTTTGTAGGTGGATCTACAAGGTGAATCAACCAAAAGATAGAAGCATTAAGAAACACAAGGCCAGATTTATGGTGAAGGGGTTCTCTCAGGTGGAGGGAATTGACTATGAAGAGACCTTTTCTCTAGTTTCAAGGTACTCTTCCATCAAATCAAATATAGCTCTTGCAGCGTAGATGGGATGAAAGATACATCAGATGTATGTGGAGACAACATCCTCAATGGAGTGATTTAGGATGAGGTTGATATTAAGCAGTCGAAAGGATTTGAGACCTTAGACAGAGGGTCACATGTGTGCAGACTCAAACGAGCGCTGTATGGATTGAAAAAATCACCCCGTGCTTGATACACTAGGATCGACAATTGTCTCATAGGTTTTGGCTTAACCAAAAGTGAAGAAGATGCAAAAATTTACCATATTGTTGTTGAAGGTAAATTATTGATTATAGTATTATATGTCGATGATTTAATTTTAATTGGTGATGAGAAGCTGATTAAGTATTGAAAAAAGGATTTTGCAAGATAATTCAAGATGAAGGAAATGGGGCTCATGCATTATTTCCTCGGTATGGAAGTATGGCAAGGAAATGGGGAACTATTTGTCTCTCAGGGCAAGTATGCCAATGAGATACTTAAGAAGTTCCACATGGAGAGAAGCACACCCACGAATACTCCTCTAGCAGGGAATTGGAGGAAGGAAGATGCTACTTCAGGTGAAGTAGTGGAGGCTACCATCTGCAGACATCTTGTGGGTTCACTTATGTATTTTGTGAAAACACGATCGAACATGTGTTATGCAGTTAACCAACTTAGTCAAGCTATGGTTAATCCAACCAAATTGTATTGGAAGGAAACAAAGCATGTGTTGAGATACCTCAGAGGCACCACTCATTTTGGTGTATGTACAAGAGGATAGAGGGAATGAAGTAACAAGGCTTCACATATGTAGATTGGGCGGGTAGTCCATCAGACAGGAAGAGCACACAAGGAGGAATTTTTAATGTTGGGTCAACAACGATTTCTTGGTACAACATGAGACAACGATCTGTTGCACTCAACTCAGTAGAGGCAGAGTACATGGATGCTAGCCAAGCAACATGTGAGGCTATTTGGATGAGAAATATCCTTGTTGGGTTATTTGGTTAGATGATGGATCCTACAGTGATTTACTGTGACAACGAGAGTTGTATCAAACTCTTTGAGAATCCAATTTTTCATGATTGGTCCAAGAATATCGACATCCGGTATCACCATCTACGAGATTGTGTGTAGAGGTGAATCATGTTGTTGGAGTACATTACTATAGAGGAACAAGATGCATATATTTTGACAAAGGCATTGTCAAGATGTAAATTCGAGTTCCATAGAGGCAAGATCAACGTAGTAGATAATGCCTTTCTTGCTAAGAGAGAGTGTTGAAAATGCAACAAGAAAATCCTAATTTACTTCTCCCTTGAATTAAATTAGGAGAAAATTGAAATTCCACATCACAAGACAACTTGAATGAGTTAATTGAGTTGTTATCACTCAATTAGTTTAGTTATTTTGAGTTGACGACTTAACTTGAGTTTTTTTTTACAATGATTCCTAAATTTTAGGAGCCTAGGTTGAGTTAATTTTAGTTGTAACAATTTAATTTAGTTAAATTGGGTTAAGGTTAGCTAAACTAGTTCCAACTATTGGAGGAACTAGTAGGAGGTCTAGTAGTGGGGTGCAACTTCAGTGTTAAACCAATTAACTGATAAATCAATCTTAATTAACTCAAGCATGCATGAAATTCGAGTTACCCAGTTTATTTTGGAGTTCAAGAGCAGTGTACTATCAATTGTATAATTATCCAAGTTGCAAAGGTGGTACATGCAGTCAGATAAGGGCCTACAAGGATTGCACAATTCTAATTGGGAATTTCCCTAATTAATAGGGGGCTAATTCCTTAAGGAACAATGCAAGGAAATAGGGACTTGGGCAGGCTTGGATTTGGTTAAGTATTGACCAGAGCTTGTCTATGAAGAAGTGAGATAGATTATACTAGTGCAAAGGTTGCTCGGGCTTGGGCAAGCATTGTATTTCTTCTCTATTTTTTGACTAATGCAATACATATAAGAAGGGGTTTTGAGCAGTTGCTTTCCCCTTAGATAAATCTCTTAGCATATGTGATTGAATATTGTCTCACGTTTATGCTGTGATTTATCAATCGTTTAATTTTTTCCGCTGATGAGTAGAGTAGATTCAAGTCTTTTGTTTTAGAAAATTACATAAGTAATTTGAATCTACAAGGAATTTCTACATGAATATCTCCTAATTTAATCAAGGCAAAATTGAATTAGGATTTTTTTGTTTCATTTTCAACAACTTATACGAGAATGGTTACGATAATGTCGAGGTAATGGACATCAGGACAGATTTGGGAGCAATGGAATGGAATGAAAAAGGAAGAAAATAATTATTTATACATGAGGTGGCGATGTAGTAATAGGAATGTCTAATACCGTAATGATTACATAATCCTCGAATGAGATATTAATGATTTTATGAGTGATTCAGTGAGTCGTTAGGATTATATTGTTGATTGGGATCAAGCTATTCTGATTTGAGGGATAAGAAACATGAAATAAGCTTTGCCATCACTAATTGATATGGAGGCTAATTAAAATAAGCCTTTTATTGAGCTAGGTTAGAGAACAATATATATGTCCAAATATTCTAGGCCTATAGTTTATCTTTAATAAAATCAAACTAACATTGTATATGTGTTATTTGTTGCATTTTCAGATTGCTGCTACTATAATATTGGATCATGATTTTTGCTCAAATATCTGATGAAACTCAACAGCCACCAAATTTCTTCTAGCTACATAATTTTATCAGATTGAGAATTTTGAGAACTCCACTATAAATATTTTTGTAGAATAAGTTGATGATGCTCCTGGAAATGATTTTGATAGTATTAAAAGAGAAATAAAGTATTTAAAAATTTGTGCAAATATGAAGGAAAAGAGAGGAAATATTGATCACCAAGAACTTGATTTTCACCAAGGATTTTTGTATAATTATGCCATCATGTTGGTTTTCATAACTATAACTTCATTTTTTATTCCTTTTTTTTTTTTTTTTAAATTTTAAAGAATATAATTTAAGTGGCATTTGGTGGTGAAGTATAATAATCTCCATTTTCTACCAACTTCAATTCTGTACTTTGTTTCAAATTATGAATGAACTCCTCCCTTGTTAAGGGCTTAAGATAGAATTTTAATCTATGCCCATTGAGAAGAAAAGTGATTCCTTCTTTGTAAATAGTATTGATTCTTATTGTTCCATTATATAAAACAACTTATATTTCATAAGGGCCTAACTAATGTGTTTGGAATTTCCCTTGAAAATATTTAAATTTTGAATCAAACAAAAGGACCCAATCACCTGGTTTGAAATTATTGATCTTGATGATTTTTTCATGCCTTCTCATCCATTGTTTCTAAATGATATTTTTCCTATGAATGAAATCTTTGTATGATTTCATCTAACTCATTAAGCTATGCAAATCTTTGCTTTTGCGCTTCAAAGAGATCTATCCCCAACTTTGTTGTTGTTCTCAATATGTCTCCACTTGGAACTCAATAGGAAGTATAACTTGATTTCCATAAAAAGGCTAATGAGGAGTGTGTCCAATGGATTTTTTCCATGTGGTCCATATGTCTAGAGTGCTTCTAGAAGTCCATTTGCCCAATCCTTCCGATGTAGATGAACAATATTTGTTAGTATGGATTCAAGAACATTATTTGTGGATTCCACTTGTCCATTTGCTTGTGGATTGTATGGAGTGGATTTGCGATGTTTGATTTTATATTGTTCCATGATCTTTTGGACAAGCTTGGATGTGAATTGCGCACCCTGATTTGTAACAATTTATCTTGGGACACCAAAAAAAATAAAAATATCATAAAAAAGAAATGTTACAATAGCATTTTCAATAGAAAAATTTAATGGTTTAGCCTCTACCCATTTAGTGACAACCAATGCAAACAAGAATGTATATTTTCTGCTTGGAAGCTGGATTAATTGGACCGACAAAGTTAGAGCCCATTTTTAAAATGGCTCTATAAATACCTGAGGTTGTAGAGGAATTTCATCTACTTGAACAAGTTTCCCCATTTTCTGACAACTATCACATCTCTTGACATATTGTTTGGCTTCTTTAAAAAGGGAAGGTCAATAACATCTAGAGAGAAGGAATTTGTATGCCATTTTTCTATTGATGAAATATTATCCACAAGGTTCATCATGACATAATTTTAGTATCTCATGTACTTCAAATTATTGAAAATTACTTCATATGATTGGATCTTGTACCGTTCGATACAATTCTCCTTCCATGCAAGAGTAGGGTGCATTGGATATGATAACTCTTTTTTATTTGGCTAATAATTGAGGAGGAAACTTTCTTGTTTCCAAGTAATTAGCAATGTTTGTAAACCAAGGAGAATTAGTATAAATTTCAAAAAGATATTCATCATGAAAACACCCTCTAAAGGAATCATTGTATTCATATTTTGCATCCTGGAAAGAAAGTCAACACCTATGTTTTTATTTTCATATTTTTCCAATATAGTAATGTTGAATTCCTGTAATAATTAAAGCCATAATGTAATTCTACCATTATTTATAGGTTTATTCATTAGATATATAATGGAATAATGATCAGTGATGAGCTTTGGTATTGCAACAAGAATGTTGCAACTACCAAGGGTACCAACTTTAATTATCAACCCAGGGTTCACACAAACTTAAGAGGTATTGACACTATATGTGCAACATACAATGTGTCCTTCCTTCGTTGTCATGATGTAATGGAGTGCATGTAATGAAATCAAATCCTAAACTAATTGCAAAAATGAAATGCTCGAAATGGAAACCTTAAACTATTGCAAGAAAGAAAATACAAGGAAATAAACCTATTTTAATTTCATAAAGTAAATATCACGAACTAAATGTCGACCATTACGTTTCAAAGAGTTTAGATACAATAAAAAAGTTCATTGGATGTGGAAATCAAGAAAATCATCATTGTATTATCTGATTCATAAATTTGTCCATTAACCCTGATCGCTGAAATGTTTTGCATGGGTAAAGAGGCAAGTCGTAAGTGGTATTTAGTATTCCCTAATCAGTAATTTAGAGACTAGGGGTATTGATTCAACCCTAAGGGACAATAATGAAGCTTCTTAAGCAAATTTGGGCAAGTATATACACGTTGGAAGAGTACTACAATAAACAACATATTTACTACAGGAAAATATAATTCACCGAATGACCAAGAAAACCAAATCCAAATTGGATGGAAATTTTTTTGTTAATGAATGGGATGTCTTAGGTCTCCATTCCAAGTGGAATCACTCAAAAATACCTTTGTTAACCCATGATAAAAAATAATAGAAAATTACTAGTCTAAAATTTAGAAATTCGAGAACTAGTGAGCTAGTAAATCTATCAAATGCCTAACCAAATCAAGTGAAAATTAAATGGGGTAATTTTTTTTATTAACTAGAATGTTTTTTTGATCTAATGCAAGTGGAATAAAATATATTGAATCTCGTTAGCATGCTCTAAAAAATAGCTGAAATTTACTATTATTTGCCATAAGGGACTTCCATAAATCTAGATTTGGGAATAAGCAAACTAATCCAAGTAGCTCAATTATTACTATGACATTCCAAAGATGTTCCAAGGAATAAATGATGCTTGCGATCCTACAAAATAACTTACTTCAACCATTTAACCCAATTCTACAACAAAAAAACATTAATACTAAATGTAGAATTAGAAAAAGGCAAGAACAAGAGATGCATGTGTATAAGAAGTGAAAGGAAAAAAAGTAAATGATACAAAAGAGCTTTGAGGCTCTTAGGATGGCCAAGCCCAAGGAAAATTAGAGTCCTATGGAGGATACCAAGATTTAGAAGCTAAACATGGCACCATTCTTCATTATTTCCATCAATACAATTACATCTCGTAGAAAATGAAAGTGGAGCTGCAAAAATACGAATTCTCTCCATAAGAAGACTAATAAAAATCAACCCGTAGAGGAAAATTTGACTTGGTACTTATAAAAAATGATTATGAATCATTCCCCATGAAAGAAAGAATCTTTCCCCACGAAAATCCCTTGATTAGTGGATCTATTTCCCACTACTATGAATCTGCATTAAAAGGGAGGGAACACATTCCTAGATTTTCTCAATCATTGGAGCTCCACAATCTGTGCCATAATCCCATAATATCTTGTTGATTTATTATTTAATATTGATCCTCCTGTAGTAGGGAGTAGGTCCCTAGATTATCTCCTCCTTCAAATCTCCATAATTTGCCCAATATTCTCGTAATATTCCACAAAAATAAATAATATTAGGCACGAATATACTATTATCCATAAACCTTCCTAATGAACATATTAAAGTTAAAAATACATTATCTAATAGAAAAAGAGAGGTTTGATGTGCTGATGGATGGTCAAATGGGCCTTAATTTATGTTTAATTTGGAGGCCCATCATACCCCCTTGCTGAAAGTGTTGCTAATCCTCTGAGCAACTTAGTGATCTCATTGTGCCTCATTCATGGCCCTAGTGGTCTCCCTGATTTGTATATTCCTTCATTTTTCCCCTTATGCAAGATGGATTCTTAAAGATTCATGGCCGTTTACCTTTCTATAACATATTTTAGGCCTTGGACAAAAGCAAGAAAGAGATTAGAGACCTCTTGGAAATCCTCTTTCCATCACTGCAGTTTGAGTTCTATTTTGATGGTGAATTCCTTCTTGCCTTTTGTTGCCTCCTTCTTCTCTTTTGTGGCATAGATGATTGCCTAGTGGTCTTCAAGTTCTGTGTTTTGATTAGGTCTCTCTTAGGTACTACCATTTTTTTTATTTTTTTATCATAATTTTCTCTCTCCCTTCTTGTAGCAACATTATGTCTTCCTGTAGCATCCATTCCTTCTCTTTTAGGGTCTTCTAAATGTATGGAAGTGATGAGAAATGATGTAGAGGGTTTGGAGGATGATGCTAGGGCTCAGAGAGAGTTGTGTAGGTTTGTGAGAATGGAGAGGATGTGCTATGTGTGTTTTTTCAAGAAATTTTTAGGGTGAGTTGAGTGTAGGGTTTGTTGTTGAAAAATGTTAATTTTTTTTCTTATGAAATGGGATGGATGAATGATGGATCGATAGTGGATAATAAGTGGATGGAGGGCTTGGAGTACTTTGGTGACTTGGACTTTCCATAAATGTCCTCTTTTAATTGTTGCTCCCATTCCTCGAAATCATCACCCTTCATAATTTGGATTTTCCACATTGCATGAGTGAAGGAGTGAGCTGCAATTAACTAGTTGAAGGTGACTGAGATCGTTGACCCATACTTAGCTTATAAAATCTTATCCCTCATGCATTGAAAACAAATTTATTGTAGGTTTTAACCCTGTACATAAATTACCTGCATACGAATTTTAAGAACAAAAAATAAATAGTGCGAGAGAATAACACATAAAACACATATACACAAAGATTTTCCTCTTGATCCCAAAACCGAGACTACCAGCTTGATTTTTCATTATGTTCCTTTCAATTTTACAATACATATTTATACATGCCGAAGCATCCAATACCATGGACCGAAAACCATTGCGTCCAAAACCATGTGCAAAAACCATGCACAAAACATAGGTAGGTCCGCCCAACCTAATATAGGGTCCAAATTTTTTTCCCTCAGGGCGCTGCCCTGGACCCCATAGAAGGGGCCTAACCACCCCCCTCAAACCACCCATACAGGGGGGGCTGCTGCCCCCCCTGTGACCTCCTCGCTGCATTGTCAGTGCAACGAAGGGGGGGATGGGCCCCCCACTCTAACCTTGTGTATAGGGCAGGTTGCTGCCCCCCTTGTGACCTCCCCACTGCATAGTTGACGCAACGAAGGGGGGGATACGCCCCCCTTCTAACCTCCCCGTAAACTACGTAGGCTAGTCGTGGAAATAATATAACACAACCCAACATTTATAACTATAATATGATTAAGAGAAGAGGTAAAGAATATTTCATACCTGTACCTACCTGATTGTTGTTGGAGAGACATGCACGTTGCTGCTGAGTTGATGATCGATCCATGGTCCTTTGGAGGTGATAATTTCCTTTGTTTTCTTCTGCACATGTCTTCATACCGTGGTGATTCTAAACCTCTTTCTTCTAGTTACCATGAACAATCTATCTTAGTCAAATCCGGCCCTATACCTTATTACACCATTAGACACATTTCCCACACTTTATTTCACCTTCCGTACCTTCCTATAGCTTTCAATGTGTTTCCTGTAGTAAACTAGGACATCCTGTAGTACTACAGGAAACCCTGTAGCAACTTGTTTAAACCCATATATCCCAAATGGTATACTGGATTGACTTGAAATTTTCTGAGCATGTTTCCATCATCCTTATGCAACTCCCCATAAAAACCGTCTGGACAATGGATGCACGAACCTCGAGAAAAATTAAAAATGGATGAAATTGATGGAGGTCGATTTCTTGGAAACTGTGCTATGGGATTTTCTAAAATTCCTTGGGCATGTTACCATCATCCATATGCATCTCCCTATGAAATAGATTTTTAAATGGATGCATGAATATCAAGAAAATTAAAAAATGGTTGTAGGTGATGGAGGTCAATTTCTCGAAAACTGTGCATTGGAATTTTCTGAAATTTCTTGGGAATGTTACTATCATCCATATGCATCTCCCCCTCAAACAACTTGGAAAATGGATGCATGGTTTTCAAGATATGACGAAAATATTTTTCCGCTCTATGTATTTCTGTTTCCTATAGTATTTAAGGACAACAAGGAAAATGAGTGGTAAAATCTTGGGAATGATGAGTGGATGGTGGAAATAGATGAGGGTGATGGATTGGCATGGTCTTGGTCCTTCTAGATCATCTGAGCATAGGAGGAGAAAGTCCAAGTTTGACTTCCTTTGACTAGTCTTTTGATCAACTTTTCTTTTCGTGGATAACTTGTTTTTGTTGCTTATAGAGGTTGGAGAACACCTGCATTCATGAGAGAGAGATACATGAAGCAAAGATTTTTATTTTTTCTTCTTTTTTCTTCTAGGCCTACTAGCCACCTCAATGAGGTTTTCAACTAGTAGGTCTGCCTAGGCGCCTCAAAGGAGGTTTTCACCTACGATATTTTATTTTTCTCTTTTTTCGAACCCATTGATCGCCTCATGGAGGTTTTCAATCTATGAGCCAATCTTAGGTGCCTCAAAGGAGGGTTTCACCAAAGATTTGATTTTTTTCTCTTATTTTTCATTTTTTGTTTATTTTCCTATCCTACTCTACTTGAAAAAACAAAATCATTTTCAAGTGTAGGAATACTTCGAATGAAGCCAAGTGCACATCAAGATGATAGATAAACTGATGTATAGGTTTGAAATGTATTCTTTGACATGTACTTGGATGTAAGAGACTGAATGCTTTGACTTTGATGATATCAAGCACAATTGAAGAAGAGAGTATTACTGCAACTTAGTGACTGCCTGGAACCATATTTCAATATAGTTTTGATGCCCTTGGTCCACTTGTTGATTTGAATCATAATGGATGTCTTCTTCTTCCATGAAATTCAAATCATCCTCTTTTTGCTGATTGTTCTCTTGAACACATGGAGGATTTGATGGTAACCATGAGGGAGCTTTCTCAATCTATGATTTTGATGTCTGCTCTTCATAAAATGCAACCCATGATCCTTTGGTATTCTCATTTGAATATTCTTCTTCTAGATGTGGTCCTTCAATAATATCAAGAAAATATCTTTTTTGCAACACTCTTCCTGAGCTAAGATGAATATCATTTAGATCAAGAGGAGATGTTTGGAAGTGTTGTACCTCATCATTGTAAGTGGGTTGATCTACTTCATTGTGTGGGTTTGGAAATGGTGGTACACATAGTTGAGTGGGAGTGGATATTTGAAATGGATGTGGCTAGGATTGTGGTTGTGGTGGAGGTGGATGGTAGAGATAACATGGAGTTGGGTATGGAGGATATTGAGGAAAATATTGAGGATATTGTGGATGGATCCCATTAGTTCCTTGCCAACCTTGTTGCCAAGATTGGTTTTGGGGTTGAGATGGCCAATGTTGCCAAGGAAAGGGTGTGTTCCAATTACTTTGAGGTGGATATACATAACCTTGAAATTGTGAATTAGGCTCTTGCATCATACTAGGTTGACTAGGCTTCCATGGTCCTCTTGGAGCTACATAACATAGCTGCATTTTCAATTGACTTGATCCATTGTCCTCTTGGTAAACTTCTTTAAACCTTGATAACGGGGGGCAATATTTAACATCATGTGATTTTGCATGTAAAACACAAGTATCAAAATCTTATTTTTTCTCATTTTTTATTCTTAACATTTCTACTTGTTCATGTAGATTGCTAAGAATTTCCATTTTAAAATTATCAAGCAAATTTCCAAGTTTAGCTTGAATTACCGATCTTGATGTTGATTGAGTTACACTTTCCCTTCCTCTTGATATGTGTTTTAATGTTCCACAATTTTCTTCGATGATAATTGGTATACATCTCTTCTACTCATGAGATCAAGGAGATCAATCCACTCATCCCTAATTGTTCTAAGTAAGAGGGTTTTTAGTTTGTCAAATCTTAAATGATGTAATTTTCCCCTCTTAACATTGTAGATGAACCTCTCTATTAAATACTTTAGGTTCTCATCTTCTTTTTGATTCATTATAAATATTTCTTCTTTAAGATCATGATTTTTATATTTTTCTAGAAATATCTTTTGCATATCATTCCATGATCTTATTGAATTAGTCCTTGAATTCATGAACCATTTAAGAGCTCTATCCTTCAATGTTGCCGGAAACAATCTTAGTTTTTGAGTGTTTAATAAGTAACATAAGATCTACAAAGGATTTCAAATTCAAAGATAAATGTTTCCAGATCGTATGACCTTAGACCATGAAAGTAAGGAAGAAAAGATGAAGGCATGTTCTTCATGTGCACACTACCATCAATATCTTGAATGGGAAATCTGAGAGAATCTTCGTCATTGTCATCATCTCCATCCATTTCTTCTACATTATTTACCATATCTTCTTCTTCTACTTGCAAAAGTGGATGGTGATGTGTCTCTTACTGCATCACGTGATCAAATCGGGGGGTGGGTTGGTGTTGGAGAAATTTTTTGTTTTTATGATTGAATGAAAACACTAATGCAATGCAATTTTCTGTTTTTGAAATATGCCTAATGATTTTGTTTTGTTTATGCAGAAAGTAAAGAAATGAATCCACTAGGGAATAAAACCATGCATATTTTAACACCTCCCCAACAACGATGCCAAAAAGTGATGAGCCTCGGCATTGCAACAAGAATGCTGCAACTCCCAAGACTACCAACTTTAATTATCAACTCGGGGTTCGTACAAAATTAAGAGGTATCGACACTATGTGCAACATACAATGTGTCATTCCTTCATTGTCTGATGTAATGGAGTGCATGTAATGAAATCAAATCCTAAACTAATTGTAGAAAATGAAATGCTCGAAATGGAAACCTTAACCTATTGCAAGAAAGAAAACACAAGGAAAGAAACATATTATAATTGCATAAAGTAAATATCATGAACTAAATGTCAAACATTACATTTCAAAGAGTTTAGATCCATTAAAAAAGTTCATTGGATGTGGCAATCAGGAAAATCATCATTGTATTATCCAATTCATAACTTTGTCCATTAACCCAAATCGCTGAAATGTTTTGCATGGGTAAAGAGGCGAGTCCTAAGTGGTATTTAGTCTTCCCTAATCATTCATTTAGAGCATAGGGGTATTTATTCAATCCTAAGGGACAATAACCAAGCTTCTTGAGAAAATCTGGGCAAGTATATACACGCTGGAAGAGTACTACAAGAAATAGCAAATTTAATGTAAGAAACTATAATTCACCGAATGACCAAGCAAATCAAATCAAAATTGGATGGGATAATTTTTTTTATTGACTAGGATGTCTTAGGTCTCCATTCGAAGTGGAATCACTCAAAAATATCTCTGTTAACCCATGCTAAAAAATAACAAAAAATTACTAATCTAAAATCTAGAAATTCGAGAACTAGCGAGCTAGTAAATCTATCAAAAACCTAACCTAATCAAGTGAAAATGCAATGGGGTAATTTTTTAAATTAACTAGAATGTTTTTGGGTTCTAATGCAAGTGGAATCAATTCGATTGAAAGTCATTAGCATGCTTGAAAAAATAGCAAAAATTTATTGTTATTTTCCACAAGGGACTTCCATAAATCTAGATTTGGGAATAAGAAAACTAATCCAAGTAGCTGAATGATTATTATGACCTTCCAAAGATGTTCCAAGTATGAAATGATGCTTTTGATCTTGCAAAATAACTTACTTCAACCATTTAACCCAATCCTACAATAAGAAAGCATTAATACTAAATGCAGAAATAGAAAAAGAGAAGAACACGAGATGCATGTGAATAAGAAGTGAAAGGAAGAAAAGTAAATGATACAAAAGGGATCTGATGCTCCTGGGATGGCCAAGCCCAAGGAAATTCAGATTCCTGTGGAGAAGACCAAGATTTAGAAGCTGAACATGGCACCAATCTTCATTATTTCCATCAATACAATTACATCCCTACAGAAATGAAAGTGGAACTGCAAAAAGACGAGTTCTCTCCACAGGAAGACTAATAAAAATCAACCCCTAGAGGAAAATTTGACTTGGTACTTATAAAGAATTATTAGGAATCATTCGCCATGAAAGGAGGGAACTTTCCCCACCAAAATCCCTTGATCAGTGGATTTGGTTCCCAATACTAGGAATCTGCATTAAATGGTAGGGAACACATTCCTAGATTTTCTCAATCATTGGAGCTCCAAAATCTGTGCCATAATCCCATAATACCTTGTTGATTTCTTATTTAATATTTACATTCCTGTAGTAGGGAGTAGGTCCCTAGATTATCTCCTTCTCCAAATATCCATAATTTGCCCAATATTCTCATAATATTCCACAAAAATAAATAATATTAGGCACAAATATACAATTATCCATAAACCTTCCTAATGAACATATTAAAGTTAAAAATACATTATCTAATGAAAAAAGAGAGGTTTAATGTGCTGAAGGTTGGTCAGATAGGCCTTAATTTATGTCTAATTTGGAGGCCCATCAATCAATATGAATAAAAGTTTTGTATCCAATGATATAATGCCTAAACTTATTGATGGCATGGAGAACTACTAAGAAATATTTCTCAATAACTGTGTAATTCAACTCTTTAGGAGTTAATCTTTTACTCATATAATAGAGTTAATAAGGAGTTATATCTATTGGTCCTAATAAGTTGTATTCGAAGATCAATATAAATATGAAATGGAAAGGACCAATTTGACCCTCTTAAGGTAGGTGCTTAAGAATTTTTTTGTTTTAATGAGTCAAAAGCTAACTGACATGAAGAATCCAATAGAGTTCACAATCTTTGGTGAGTAACTTAAAAAGTGATGAAACAAGTTTGATGACATTTTATATAAATATTTTATAATAACCTGTAAGTCCAAGAAAACTTCTTAGTCCCTTTGTCATTTGGGTACCAAATTTTTGGTAATGACTTTGACTATTGTCAAGTCCACTTTGATTTAGAAACCTAAAATATAATGCCCTAAAAAAACACCTTCATTAAAAATCATAAAAAATTTTTCATTGCTCGAAAAAAGGTTAGTTTGTCCACACCCAATACATAAGTTTTCTAGTTTCTCTAAAGCTTCTTTAAAAGAATTTCCATAATCTGTAAAATCGTACATATATACCTCAACACAATGATGAATCAAGTTAGAGAATATACCTAGTATTTCTCTTTGAAATATATTGGGGGTATTGCATAACTTGAAAGGAATTACCCTGTAAGCATACATTCCCCAATGACATGTAAATGTAGTATTATCTTGATCTGCTATTTGAATTTGATTATAACCACTGAAGCCATCAAGAAAATAAAAATATTTTTCCCTAGTAATGTTTCTAAGACTTGATCAATAAAAGGTAGTGGAAAATGAGCTTTAAAAGTTTTTTTTTTTTTTAAATTCTCTATAATATATACAAACTCACCACTTACCATTTTTCCTTTGAACAATAACCAATGGTAAAACCCACTAGCCATGAGAAATTGGAAAGATAAAGTTTACATTCAACAATTTTTGTAATTCTTTTTTCGTTATTTCCCTCGAATTATGATTCATCCTTCTTTGAGAACCTGCCTAATGGGTTTAGAATTTTCTTGTATGTATATATGATGCATGCAAGTATTAGGATTTACTCCTTTCTATAGTTTTTTACTGTAGATTCAATAACTTATGTGATATGCTAAAACACAAGACAATAATCTACTCTACTGTTCAATGGAAACCAAAATTGACCGATGAAAATAATAAAAAGAAAAGGAAGAATATCAATCGCTCATAACACAATATTTCTCTTGGGAAAGAAACTGCTAAAAACCCCGACTATATATGTTGTATTAACTAGAATATTTGATAAGAAAATACAATTCTTGTTCAACCCGAACAATTCCCGCACAAGTACAATCTATCTCTCTGCCTCATAAGCTAGATCAAGCCAACATTTAGCCAATTCTACTGCCTTCCAAGCCCCTACTTTCTTGCACAATTCCTGAGAGAATTAGTCTGTATTTAATTGGGAAATCCACTCTTCATAACTGCATAATCCATCCATAGGCCCTCAACTGATTGCAAGCACCATGTGTACAACTTGGAAAATTATACAACTGATAGTAAACTGTCCCTGAACTCTAACCTCAACTGGGTCTTCTTATGAATTGACGTGCATGAGTTATTTATGAGTGAATATTCATTTAATTGATGTGGTACTAAGGATGCACTGGTGCTTGTCCCCACTATTAGACCTCTTACTAGTTCTTCCAACAATTAAAACTAGTTTAACTGACTATAACTCAGTTAGACTGAGTTATCTAATTTCAATTCAAAAGAACTCAATCTGGGCCCATGAAATTTAGGGATCACTCTACATGATTCTAGATAGACTTCCAATAGGATTTTTTAAAGTCAATTAAGTCAATTTAACTTAATTAATTGTTACAAGTTGCTATGAGAATATAATTACAATTTAATTCAAGGACAAATTAAATTGGAATTTCTTGTTGCTATTTTTAACACCCTCTCAACGGAATTATTAGCTACCCCGACATTACCTTTGTGAAACTCAAATTTTTATCTTGACAAAGCCTTTGTCAAAATATCTACATCCTTCTCCTCTGTGGGAATGTACTCCAACAACATAAATCTCCTTTGCACACAATCTCGAAGATGATGATACTGGATATCAATATGCTTGGACTGATCATGAAAAATTGGATTATTAGAGAGTTTGATACAACTCTGATTGTCATAGTAAATCACAGTTGGATTCATCTATTGACCAAACAAACCAACAAGAATCTTCCTCATCCAGATAGCCTCACAAGCTGCTTGAATAGTAGCCATGTACCCTGCTTCTGCTGAACTGAGTGCAACTAATCTCTGTTTCCTGTTGTACCAAGAAACAATTGTTGACCCAATACTGAATATCCCACTTGATTTTCTCTTCCTGTCAGATGGAATCCCTACCCAATCTGCATCGGTGAAGCCTTGAATATTCACTCCCTCTGTCCGTTTGCACCATAAACCATACTGAGTAGTGCATATGAGGTATCTCAACACATGTTTGGCTGCCTTCCAATACAAATTGGTTGTCTTAACCATCACTTGAATAAGATGGTTAACTGCATAACACATGTATGGTCACGTGTTCACCAAATACATGAGTGAACCCACAAGCTACCTGTAAATAGTAGCTTCTCTTGTAACATGATTTATTTTTGATAAGTTAGTTTTTATTTATAAAAGAGGGTATGAAAAAATAAAGAAAAAATGGAAATATGAAAAAATAGAAAATAAAAAAGAGATGAAATAAAACCCCATCAAAAGAAATTCATTTTTTTATTTTATAAGTGTGCCTATTTAAATGGAACTTCATAGAAATAAATTGCATTGTAATAAATCAAGGTTTTGTGTGCAACTTGATTACATGCTACAACCTTTTCTTCTGATTTGAATCACACAATTTAATCTTGATCAAATCATTTAAATTTTTGTTTTAGATTAGAGAATAAGTTCACCAAACTGTTTAATCTTGGTCGAACACTAGAAGATAGGATAGTTTGGGATAAATTAATGGCCTAATATGCTCAAAGTTGGGCCAAAGTTATATTAGAATAGGATTACAAGTGAATTAGTTAAATAATGGCTCCTAGTCTAAATGCACCAAAGTTAGATTAATTTTTTAGTTAGAACTTAGTTACCTTTAAAATGGTGATTAATTTTGTGTAAATAAACATTTATTATACTTTTAGTAAAAGTAAATAAACGAGAAAAGCCATTTGTCATGAAGCGATAAAGTTCAAGCAGAAATCAACGGTGATCCGCTTCCCCACCCGGATCAACGGTGGGGAAGCCACTTCGCACCCCCTCGCTATGATATTGGATAATGGCAGGGGAGAGTGCGAAAGCTAGTTTTATCTGTGTGGACCCCCCACTACATGTCACCACCTCCATGCTTTGCAGCCCCCTCACTCCTTACCACTTACCACCACCCCCCCTCTGAAATTTGTCTTTTGGTTTCCCGTGCCTCCCGATACCGTGCCAATGGTTATCTTCACACACCTTCCACCTCCAACTGTTTCATGCCACGTGTCCCTATCCATTTCCCTTGATCTGTTGCCACTATCTGTTTCCTCTCGTTACAGTTCTCCCTTTACATTAAATGCCCATTTTCCCGAACAGTAACGACTTTCCCATAACAGTAAATTAATCCCGATGATAAATATCCCCTCGCTCCATTACACTTGCTTTCTTAAACTGCTATTTTCACTATTCCTGTTTTACAGTCTATGCCATTGCTGAGCCTACAAATAGTACACATCATCTTAAGGTGTCTCTGTTCCTTTTTCTCTTATCCTTCATTACAATTCTGTAACCATGGCTCCTAAGAGAAAAGACAAGCCATCTGCCAGTTCTTCTGCATTACAGGAAAACCCAAAATCCTCTGATGCCTTAGACTTGGACCACATTCCATTAGTTGACCAAAATTTCAAAATCACAGACACAAAATGTGAATTCAACATGTTCGAATTACACAATTAGCTTAAACAAACCTATATTGACTCTGAAGATGACATAAATATAAGGGAATCCCTTTTTCCCCTATACATATTTCCTCAAACCCATTCTTTTCATGATCTAGTCATGTGGTTCCAAGCTAAGTATAACTGTTGGGCATGGAATCCCCCCATAGCAGGTTTTGGGGCTCAAAGCCCAAGTTTTGGTCAAAGGTTTTGTTAGACTCCGCGAATTGCGGGTGCGGAGCGCGAAGTAGAAGTTGAGTCATAGGGATGTCCGCCCTAAAGTAATGTAATGTAATATAAAGTCATGTCAGCCCACCCATGGCCTGCAGACCATGGGATTGTATAAGTAGAGTGAGGCTCTAAGATGTAAAGGGAAGGGAAGATAGAGAAGATAGGCAAGAGAGCTTAGAGTAGGATTCTAAGTGTACTGGGTTGTAGTAGTAGGAAGAGGCTCTGCAGCTGAGTGCGTAGAGGTCTAGTAGAGTTCGCAGCTGAGTGCGTGGACCCTTGCAGCTGAGTGCACAGGGCTATGATGAGTTTGTAAGCGATATTGAAGATTAATAAAAGAGAAGTCGAGTCCTATTTCTGTGTATTTGTTGTGCATTATCTTCTTTATGTTTGTATTGGTTTATGTATTGCACGCTCTGATATGATTGCTGAATATGCTGTAATAATCATAAATCTTACACACACACACATTAAGTAATGGGTTAAGTAGCAAGAGGCTTGGGCATTATATGGGTCGCGCCCCAAGTAGGGATGCACGGAAGTCGCACCGAACGCTGCAAAGGGATTGCAAGTGCGCATAGCGACAGGTCAGACTACAGACCTCCCTAAGACCATCAGACATCCCAAGGGTGTGGAAACCTAGTTCTAGCATCCTCCCATACTACTTCGAGTGAGACCTCAGTCCGCGCTCTGCGGACTGTTGCCAAAAGGGCTAGTAGTACCAGGATTTTCTTGGCTAAATCACCTCTGAACCTAGGTCAGGCCCATACAAGGAAACAAATGGTTCAGTTGCCGGGACCGAGATCTGCATAAAGGATGTATAATGTTGTGCCACTAGAATCCTACAAAGAAATAAATTGAAGAGTGGTTGGACAAGAATATTCATGATTTTGCGGCGAAGGTAAACAAAAATCCACAATTATCTAAGGAATAGTGGTTGGATCGCTACTTATACACTGAAATCCACGAAATTTTCTTTACATCTTTTCCATCTGAGCTGTATGAGTGGATCTCAAAGTTAGCAGACAACCAAGGAAGGTATAGGCTTGATAAACTAATAGTGTGGACTTCGGAACTAGTGCACAAACTAGAAGCCTTAGAAGATAAGATAGCGTGAGTTGTGGACCACTGGCTCGACCGAATAATAGGAGGATTTATTACTAAGTTCGTGGTAGACACGACCATCAGCTACAGTGAGGCAGAGCGAGGTTTCCTCAAGGGACCACGAGTTAAGTATATTAAATCTTTGAACACTTGGATTAAGATGCGTGAAAAGCAGGTTATACGAATAAATTAATGTTTAGGACTACGCGTAGCGAAAAGATATATAGAAGTGGAAGTAGTGAGGAGTTGGAAAATAGCCCCTTAATTTTACCCTCATGGGAAAGCAAGGAGCTCGCAAAAGTTTCTACGAGAAGCATAGTCAGTTTGATAAGATAGAGAATTCCGCGTTTACCACCTCCACCCACACTGCCACTCGTTTCACCCCCCTCACCTCCATCTCCACCCACTCCACCTCTGCCACCACCATAGTTCAGTATGGTGAGTGCGATAAAACCGTCGGTGTTTAGAGGAGTAGGAAATGAAGATCTAGACCAATTTTGGTTCATGGTAAGAGCAGTATGGGAAGCACAGGGCGTCGTGGATGATAATATTAAAAAGGCTACGCTAGTGAGCAAGCTGTAGGATCGTGCATTAACGTGGTATACCAAGAATTATAATGACCACCGGAATGCAGGAATTGTAGAGATCTAGACCGTGTTGAATAGGAAATTTAGAAGGCCAAAATCAAAGACACAATCAATCATCGGGTTTAAGGAGATCACGATGCTCCCGAGTGAGACTCCATGGGATCTGGACCAAAGGCTGAAGAGTACGATCCGCGAAGCCAATATGACATTAACAAATGCATAAAATCACGCGTGGTTTGTTGCCTCACTTACGCCACACTTAAGGATGACGTTGTCATAGCAAAAAATTTCCACCCAGGTTGAAGCATTGGAGATGGCAATGAGATTGCATGAGACCCTTATACAAGACCCTGGGTTGGGAGTCTGACAAATCCACATGCAATTGTAGAATCTGTTTCTAGAGATGCAAAGTTTGAAATAGGACAAGACAACTCAGCCAAAGGTGCGTGAGGAAGTATGGTGCATAAAATGCAAAGGCCAAGGGCACGACAAGGACCACTGTCCAATGTTCACAAACTACTTGGCATGGGAAGGGCCGATGCCATTAAGACCAGAGGCACAAGCGGGGCCGAGAGCGGCTTCTGCATTATGGTGCTTGATCTTCCAGATAGCAGGAAAACATACCACGGATAATTGTCATCTGTTGCAAAAGTATATGCATACATCCCAACAATTGTTTTGTAATTTCTACAGGTCAGTAGGCCATGACAAACGCACCTGCCGAAGCTATGAACTAATGATGGATCAGACTCCTGCCCACAGAGTGCAGACCGAAACATGAGCCCTCGACCCAAATGCAGGGATGGCACGCGGGGGGTTTCAGGGGCGCGGTCAGGGTCGACGTGGAATGGGACCAAGAAGGGGTCACGGATAGGTAATTTGTTACAATTGCAGAGGGACAGGGCATTATGCCCGCGATTGTACGAATTCGACTAGGATATCATGTTGGTACTATAATCAGTTTGATCATGAGGTAGAAGATTTCCCTTCGCTGATAGTGAAGATGCATGAAAAGGGGGTACTCCAGCCCCCTCCGACCCAGAATTTACAAATGATGAACTCTGAACCGCGCGAAGAAGACCCAAATGTAAACATGATGCTCAGGAGTGGTATGGCCATGGGAGATGATAAAGGGAAGAAACCAGAAGACAACGCGTGGGTTTGCAAGGCTCCTACAAAGGAACCTGAATTTGATTTAGAACACATGAAGGAGACATTCATGGAAGCTAAGAAGAGCTTCACGGAGGCCTCCACATCAGGTAGTAAGGATCAACTAGAACCAGGGATGGATCCTTCAATGCTCACTGCCTTTTTGGAGACATGCATGAAACTGCTACACGACACCAAGGCAGCAAGGTAGTCAAAGGACTATAGGAACTTATAACTAGGTGCACGGGGTCAAGAGAACCGCGCGTGGTCTGGAAACTTGGAAACCATGCATCACGCACAGGAAGGGAGATGAGGTTGACTGCGCAAATAGGTGAGTGCGAAATGGATCAGGTAATCCTAGATCTGGGTTCGGACACAAATGTACTACCAAAGCAAACATGGGAATGCATGGGCAGACTTGCGTTACTATGGTCCCCTATTCAGTTATGAATGGCGAACCAACAGAAGATTTTTCCTATGGGAAGATTGCAAGGGGTGACAATCGATATTGAAGGCGTGAGCGTGCATGCAGATTTTGAAGTGATAGATATTGTTGATGACAGTAATCCCTATCCCATGCTACTAGGAATAGACTGGGCTACCAATATGAACAGGGTCATAAATTTGAAGAAGTGAAAAATGATCTTCAAGAAAAAGTCACTACGCGTAGTAGTACTGCTAGATCCAGCCGAAGGAGTGCGATACACTGAACAAGTGCGCAACGATGATAGTGATGACGATCTTGACTGTATTTACAAGATAACTGCACAAGGAGAGGATTGGGTGAATCCAACTGCAAATGGAAGGATTTTGTGGGAGCACGAATGCTTCTGCACTTAGGATTCAGATGAAGAGATAGAGCGATGGCAGAATCGACTTCACGAAGTAACACCATTGAACTACAACATGATGATTAGATCATTGCGTTGTGCGACAAAGAGGCAAGGGAGTTGCCGACATATGATGGATTGTCAACAGTGGATGAATTTCTAAAAAAATTCGAAAGTGTAGTACCAGAATAGCAGTGGTTCGATGCGCTGAAGTGGGAACTGCGTGCAACACCCGCACAATGGTGGGGTATGCATCAAGCGACTTTTGAAGGCTGGCACAGATGCAGAAGGATGATGCGCTTATTTTTTTGAAAATCCCATCTTTGAATGAAAGCCAATCAGTTGGGGTGGAACAGCTTACGCACCCACCTTTCCCGATGGGTACAGACATATGCTGAATAGTTCGCACAAGCACACACCACCCCCAGCCTAGAGAATTAGAACATACCAAAATAGTAGGAAAGGCGATGCACGTTACCAATTCTCCATGATGAGGAATTCAATAGGGTGTACGGAGTACTGAACAAGGTTCACTAGGCGAAACAAAATAATTGGGACCTGCACGTGCCAGCAATTCGATGGGCCTATACGGCCATGTGCAAAAACATGAGCATGAAGATGATTCCAAAGGTGCGAAATAGAGTAGAAACTGAGATTTTTGAAGGGAATACCAAAAGGAATCCACACGTAATAGCTCCTGCAATTATGGCAGCGCGTGAAGACCAGGACGAAGGAATCACACAGCCACACGAGGATGAGCATATAAGGATTCAGGAAGCCATTCAACGAGGGAACCTTAGACTTCGCGAACTTGAAGGATCAGGTACGATTGAGGAAGAAAAGCATGTTGATGGACGTTGAGATTAAAAGACTGGAAAACAAGGTTACGTAAGAATGTCTCATCAATAAACCAAGGATGACAAGGGAAGATACTGATGGTCATACCACTACATCAAAAGAATTTTGTCGAGAATTTATGATTCTGCTACCATGGTTAAGACCGCACCTTACCAACCAAAGTGACAAGGGGAGCACGCCACATAAGGTAGACATGCGGCGCTAGCTATCGCGAGGGAAAGTGAGGAGTGTTCATGGGCTATGCTGGAAGGTGAGTTGAAGTCTCGCACAGGTTGTGCGACCACCTGACTAGCCATAGGGAGCACAGTCTCAGTGCTCCAGACAATTGAAAGAGAGCACGACAATCTAAAAGAGTCTGTTTGGGAACTGCGCGATGAGGGAGGTGCGTGTAGAATCAACATGGCATAAGGTTCCCGCCTGCGCACAAGGGGTCGCGCTACCGTGCAGGTAAACTGGGAAGTAAACGTTGGTGTCACTTTTCATGACGAGATGTCTAATTTAAGGCAAAAGGGAGCGGGTGGTGGGAAATTAAGACACGAATTAAGAGCTAGATTTGGGACAATCTACTGCCAAAATGAATTAATGACTCAAAAGTGGAGGGAACGGTCAAATTCAAATTCAAAGGGCGCTATAAAACTCCCAAGGCTAGCCACGAGACAACACTTGGTTCATTTGAGATTTGAGCTATTACGAAGAGCACAGAGTGTTGAGCGCCAAGTGGTATTTGAGCCCCCAAGTTCGTGAACAACCACAGACAGTTCGAACAAGATGACAACTACTAGGAGAGGTGTGGGTTTTGTAGAGAGTACCACTGAGGAAGCCACACAGAGCCCTACAATGTAGGTGGGGGATGCGCCAGAAATTTCGAAATCACCTTGGACTCCGAGGCCCAAGAAGGATAAACAAGCAGCAAGACCAGTCCACATGTCCTCGCGAAATCGCGGTTTGGTAAAATTTCCATGGAAGAAAAGGGCAAGGCTGTCAACCTTGAGACATATGATGAGGAGGAGGACCTCCAGGCTCTCGTAGATGAGATAAAGGTGGATGAAGAAATGGAAGAAGACATCTAGCCGGTGCGTGTTGCAGCAAAACTGCCCGGGTATGTTCCTCCGCGGAAAGGGAAAGCTAAAGTACCCAAGGATTTGGATGTCGCTAAGAGTGCGCTCCAAACCTCGCTCCTCCCAGATGGAATTCTGTTTGAGGGCTCGGCAGCGGGCCATGTGCCCACAATGAAATTTTAAGACTGGGACCTTGCGAATAGCGAAAAGTTTTCACATTTAGAGACTGAGAACCTCATGAAACAGAGCAAGGAGCGGTCAGTTATAGTGCTAGAGCTGCAGAAATGGCTGCGCAGTGTGGAGAAGGCCAGGCTACTCCACCTACAGCGCGCGAGGAAATAACATGAGTGCAGCTGGAGCTGAACCTCTAGATTGCTGAGCTACAAATGAAAGCACAATCTTCCACTCCTCCAAAAGTTAAAGAAAAACGCTTTAGCGCGATTCAAATAGGATTGGCAGAAATTGGAAGGGTGGTGCAGGACTACACCGATATGTTGGACCAAGATTTTGATTTCCTCACATCCTTGTAGGAGGACTCCAACATACAGTTTATGGAAACATAGGCGCGCAAACTGCAGCAGCAGTATGACAATATCAGGGGAACGACACAGACAGTTTTCCTCACCCAACGGTTGACAAAGATGTAGTTGGCGAGGGTGCTGAAGGAGCAGGTGGATGCTGCAAGACAAAAAGAGGCCCTTCTCAAAGCACGCGTCCAGCCTTGGATTGATGAGGCCTTCACCATTATGGCTGAGATTGAGGGAAAGCTTGCACAGATGTAGGGACTATATGCGCTAAGACAGACAACGCAGCCTCACAAGGAAGCAACAGAAGAGCACATGTAGCAGGTCCAGTAAACAATAGAACAGTGCGTCACAGATCTTTGGGCAGTACGGGAATAGTTGGAGGGGCTCCATGCCAAGATTGCCGCACCAGCAGAGTGACTCGGGACGAGTCACGATGATTGTGTTGGGGGCCTGTTGGGCATGGAATCCCCCCATAGCAGGTTTTGGGGCTCAAAGCCCAAGTTTTGGCCAAAGGTTTTGTAAGACTCTACGAACTACCGGCGCGGAGCGTGAAGTAGAGGTTGAGTCACAGGGTTGTCTGCCCTAAAGTAATGTAATGTAATGTAAAGCCATGTCGGCCCACCCATGGCCCGCGAACCATGGGATTGTATAACTAGAGTGAGGCTCTAAGATGTAAAGGGAAGGGAAGATAGAGAAGATTGTGAAGGAATGGTTCGAGCTTAGAGTAGGATTCTAAGTGTACTGGGTTGTAGTAGTAGGAAGAGGCTCTGTAGCCGAGTGCGTAGACGCCTAATAGAGTCTGCAGCTGAGTGTGCAGACCCCTACAGCTAAGTGTGCAGGGCGGTGACGAGTTTGTAAGTGAGATTGAAGATTAATAAAAGAGAAGTTGGTTCCTATTTCTATGTATTTGCTGTGCATTATCTTCTTTATGTTTGTATTGGTTTATGTATTGTGTGCTCTGATATGATTGTTGAATATGATATAATAACCATAAATCTTACACACACACGTTAAATAATTGGTTAAGTAGCAAGAGGCTTGGGCATTATACGGGTCACGCCCCAAGTAGGGCTGCGCGGAAGCCACACCGCATGCTGCAAAGGGATTGCAAGTGCGCGTAGTGATAGGTCAGACCACGGACCTCCCTAAGACCATCAGACATCCCAAGGGTGTGCAAACCTGGTTCTAGCACCCTCCCATACTACTTCGAGTGAGACCTCAGTATACGCTATGTGGACTGTCACTGAAAGGGCCAGTAGTACCGGGATTTTCTTGGCTAAATAACCTCTGAACCTGGGTCAGGCCCATACAAGCCAACAATAACCCTTTGCAGAGAACCGTGGTAGCTCAAAATGGTGACATTCTGAAATATATCACCCACAAAAATATCAACAAAATGCTTCTGATCCCTGAAAACGATTCCCTTAGCTTTTTCTCCACTACAATATTAATAGACATATATCATAAGCTCACCTTCCCTTAAAGAGCTCAGATTTTTGAGATTTTTCTCCTTGAAGATGCTGAAATCTCTAAAAAGAATCCTCCTTATCCAGCATCCATGTTCCCTAAGAGAGATAAACACATCATTTCCCTAGTTTCTTGCTTGTTAGGCTACCAAATAGATCAATGGGTAGATGAAGTTATCCTAGGTTATCTATCCATTTTATCTAAAGAAAACAAATCCGCCTTCATGTATAACTACAGTCAATTCTTGCTTGAAACTATGCATGAGAAATTGATGAATATTACTATTGAAGGAGTGTTTAAATACTCCTCTGTTCTAGTACATATGATTATTTTTTAGCAGAGAGATAGGTTACCTATTGTTCTACACAAGTAGGATGATCATCAAGTGAATCAAGCAGTCACACAATGGACCTCATTGATTTGGAAGAACCCAATTGAGTTCAAATTTTTAGACATAATTGATTGTTTCATTCACCTAGTTGCACAACTTCTCAGCAGCAAGAGTGAACCCAAGATCAGTACAAAAATCAAAAGGATCCTGCATCTCAATGATCAAGCTAGAACAGGAGACTGGTATCTTTACCAGAACTATACAGAGATTAGAGTATATGGCTGTGAATTGGCTCAATATAAATTGCCCAAATATGTTCCAATGAGAATTTTCTCTCTATAATATATTAGGCAAATGATTAATATGGATGAACTTCATTTTATTTCATGGACGAGGAAATCTTAGTTTAATATAAAGTCACATGTAGGATCATTCATTTGCAATACTAGATCAATAGGTTTATAAGTAGATGCAATTCTTAAATAGATGGGTTTTCAACCAAGCTTCACTTGGTCTTATGACCCATTTAGTATTATTTCAAACTTAAGGGTAGAACTGAAAACCACACCTTATAATCATACACCAAAACCAGAGATTGAGAAGTATAGAAATCAAGAATAGTGGGAGGAGAATACACTTCAAGAAGAAGAAGAACATGTTTTACCTCCTTCTACTCTTCAGACTTCTACTTCTCAAACCAAGTAGGACAAGAGGCCTAGAGAAGGATCTTCATCATCAACAGTTGGAGAAAAGGAATTCATACATTATTAGAAGAAATCAAGGATTGACTCCAGAGGCACTACTACTACTCAAGGTCAGAAGGAGCCTATCATCATCAATTTGTATGATTCATAGGTTTCCATAGGGACAAAAGAACCTGTAATCACTACTCCACCTTCTTCTTCAACTTCACATAATTTGTTAGAAATCACTCAATCTGCAACAACAAGTGAAATAAAGGAGCCAAACATATTCACTAATTTACTTGAAATTAAGAAAAAGAATGAAGCTTTAAAGGCAAATGTTTATGCACAATTTTGGAAGCAGACTTCTACTTCACATCATAGGTTTTTGACAACTTTTGATAGCGAAAAGGGTAGAATGAAAATGGCATTTCTACAGGCTCAAGTGTCTTTTCCCAAGGCTTCTTCTGATTATATTCTTTTCTTTTGAAGATAGATCAAATGGACATGCATAGGCAGTCTGGTGAAATTCTTTTCTCTACCATGACCAATACTGCTATGGCATTGTCCAAGCTTAGAATTTCTTTGTCAAATGTGCAGTCACAATTGAAGATTGAAAAGATATAATATTTAACAAAGGATAACAGGGTCAAGTCATTAGAAGACTTAGTAATTAAATTTGGATATGATCCTAATGATGTTAAAGCTGCAGAAGATATTATCAAAAAGAAAAATGCAGATATTACAACATTGAGGAAGCATATCAAATTGCCTTCTACAAAGGACCCTCAGACCAAGGAGATAGCAGAAAGTGAACAACACAAGGAAGAAATGCTCAAGCTGATCATTGAGCAGAATGTACAGATAAAGACCATCGAGGAGAAAATTGAGAAATTTCTTAAGGACAAATAGAAATTTACTCAGTTAGATATAGATTGTTGGCATTATGATACAGGTGTTGTCCTTGATGGCAACTCACACAGATGACAACTCACAGTGCAATAGATTAACAATGAAGGATTACAGATTAGACTCCAGAGATTGAAGAAAGAGAGTGGTTTAAGAAGTATATGTTGGTTCACTTTGTCCAAGCAGCGTATACACATGGGTTAACAGAACAAAAGTAGCGTATAAGCATACACACACTTTCACAAAAGGAAAAGTGCGTATGGGATGGAAAATCAAGGTATTGGTCCAAGGTATTGGTCTGAGGTATTTGGTCCAAGGTATTGGTCCAAGGTATTGGTCCGAGGTATTTGGTCCAAGGTATTGGTCCTAAGTGGTTTTGGTCCAAGGTATTGAGAAAGGCCTAAAGCTATATAAGGAGGAGAAGATCATCAGGCCATGTGTGCAAGTATTGTATATCTTATGAAGTGTTAGATCAAATATGCAGGTTATGGGTTTTTGATGTTTTGCTTGATCTGAACTAAGGATGCACCTATGTGGTTGATGATGGATGATGGATCAAGATCATAAGTGGTTTTGGTACGAGGTATTGAGAAAGGCCTAAGCTATATAAGGAGGAGAAGATCATTAGGCCATGTGTGCAAGTATTGTATATCTTATGAAGTGTTAGATCAAATATGCAAGATATGGGTTTCTGATGCTTTGCTTGATCTGAACTAAGGATGCACCTATGTGGTTGATGAAGGATGATGGATCGGGATAATAAGACCTAAAATGAATTTATCATTATGTCTTTGATCATGGATAGTTTAGATCTAAATAGTGACGCATGTTTTATTCTGTAAATGTTATGATCTGGGTATGACTGAAGTATGGAATATCTGAGAAGTTTTTAAGATAATATTTGCGGATCTATACGATGGTTAGCTTTGATAAAAGCACATATAAAGGCTAGTTCATCACATCCAGGTAACGTATACATTATGAAATATGACGTTTTAAGTTGCAGTTGGTTCTAGTTGTTGATGTAGAGTTCTGGGTTATGCTTTGTGTTCTGGTGACAATGTTCTGGATGTTCAGATTGATTGATTGTGATTTGCTTCAATGATGATGGGTTGACAGTGATTGATTGATTCAAAGAGTGATGAATGAGTTTCAGTAATTGGTTGATGCAGATGTAATTGATGGTTGTATTACATTGGTGATTGATTTTGAGCTTTAATGTTATTGATGGGTCTAGTATGAAAATTTGATGAAACGAGGCCTTCAAATTGTGGTGTTGTGTTCCAGGAGTATCTAGTCTGAAAATTTATGAAACATGGTCCTTGGAGGAAGAGAGAAGTTTGTAGCCTTTTGTAGGCAGACACCTATGTACTAGTAAACATATCAGCCAGTACAAGAGTTATGGGGTTGGAGTTGCCTTCTAGTAGCAGCTGGAAAACAAGTGAAGGTCGGAGCCTTTTGTAGGCTGGCGCCTACATACTAGTAAATGGATCGGCTAGTACAAGAGCCACGGGGTTGGAGCTGCCTTTCAGTAGCAGCTAGAAAATGAGTGAAGGTTGGAGCCTTCTGTAGGTCAATGCCTACGTACTAGTAAACGGATCGGCTAGTACAAGAGCTAGTAGGTTGTAGCTCCATTCTAGTAGTAGCTAGAGAACGAGAGAAGTTTGTAGCCTTCCGCAGGTGGGTGCCTACGTACTGGTATGAGTCTGCACCAGTACAAGATTGTAAATAGGTCTTTCTTATATAAAAGAAGACAAAAACAGGTGGTTTTTTGTCCTGCATTGGGTTTCCACCTTAAATCTTGGTGTTCATGTGTGTTTCTTATGTGTGATTGTTTGTTCTATTATTACTGCACATGGTTACTGTTTATATGGTTAATGAAGTACTGATGCACTGATTAAAGATCAACATATGATGAATAAATTGAATCATAAGTTTGTTGGATATATACGCTGGTTGCCTTAAATACAGTTGCGTGTACACGCGAGTTACCTTCATTGAAGTAGCGTATATAAATCAGAGTATGAAAAGAAAAAGTTATTGATTTGACTAATACTGATTCACCCCCCCTCTCAGTATTATTTCCAACAATTGGTATCAGAGCAGGTCCTTTGACAGAAGCTTAAAATCTTGAAGGAGATCCGTAGAAACAATGGGAAAGAAGCTAAAGAAGAAAGTGCCTCAGAAAAGGAAGACATCTCAAAGGAATAGTGGCAGTAAGAGAGACAATGGATCATTAGGTGGAAGCAAGTATTCAGATTTAGAATCACCTCAGATTGAAGATAAACAAGCAAATGAAGTATCAGGTACAAATTTTTGGCCTTTTAGTGATACTCTTCTTTGTTCATGCAATATTGAAGATATTGGAAGTGATCATGAAAGAAAAATAGAGGCGGAAGTTAAAAGACTCGCAAATAAAATCAGAGATCAACAAGATCTATTTAACAAAAGGGAGTGTGCCTTCAAAGAAGAAGTTACCAGATTAAAAGCTCAGCTGGAGGAAGGAAACAAAGTAAGGAAGCAGTACAAGGTGTTGAAAAGTGTGCAACAAGAAATGCTTGTTGAGAATGCAACAAGATGATGGAGCTTAGTGAAAAGAGTCGCCTTCACTAAGTGGGCCCGCAGGCTATTTTTGGCGCAAGTCTATTTTTAGACATAATATGGATCATGTCTATGGATTGCAGGTTGTTGTTTATGGATGATTGGTCAAGTTGGGAAAAATAGGTGGACTTTCTATTTTTAGATCATAGCGGAGTGACTGCTCAGTCTAAATATAGAACAGTCAAATATTATTAGCTCATAATAATATTTAGACTATAAACTTTGTCTTATTCTCTTGGAGCACTTCAGGATGAGCTATGGATGTGGTACATGCAGATCCCAGAAGGACATATGTGGTTACCTATGGGATGACTAATATTTGCATGCAGGACTTCAGTTAGAACTCAAGTGAGTTGAGTTTAGTGGACTGGAGGTGCAGTTGATGGAGTTGTGTTCAGTTTAGCTTTGTTAAACTGGTTGTATTTAGTCTAACTGGCAAATAGACTAGAGATGAGTTGGTGAATTAGTTATTAATTAATTCACAAGTTATTAAGTCATAATACAACTAATGAATACATCATTTAACTCAGTTGCATGTCAGTGCATGTTAGTTCAGCAGGGACAGGTGTTAGAGGATCAGATTGCTATCAGTTGTGACTATAGCTGTGCATGATGATTTGCACAATCAGTGGGATTGAGTATTTCCAATGAGGATTGCGTGGTATATCCAAGGGAAATACAAATTTGGATCATTCATTCATCAGTATTCTCATGCAGGATTGCGCAGTTGAGGCAGGCAAGCAGCATGGATGATTTGAGCCAGTGATTGATTCAAATCTGGGCTGTATTGTGTGTAACAACAGGTGGAGATACTTGTGAGAAGTATTATGCTGTGTAATGTTACATGACTCAATCATTAATATACAGATAGTTGGGGTTTTTAGCGAGATGCCTTCCCCGGGATACATACTGTGTTAATGTGTGAATGCTCTTGATGTTTTATTGTTATTGATG
>APFE031126452.1:188699-201549 GCA_000404065.3 Pinus taeda
AAAAGAGTCGCCTTTCACTAAGTGGGCCCGCAGGCTATTTTTGGCGCAAGTCTATTTTTAGACATATGGATCATGTCTATGGATTGCAGGTTGCTGTTTATGGATGATTGACCAAGTTGGAAAAAATAGATGGACTTCTATTTTTAGATCACAGCGGAGTGACTGCTCAGTCTAAATATAGAACAGTCAAATATTATTAGCTCATAATAATATTTAGACTATAAACTTTGTCTTATTCTCTTGGAGCACTTCAGGATGAGCTACGGATGTGGTACATGCAGATCCCAGAAGGAAATACGTGGTTACCTATGGGATGACTAATATTTGCATGCAGGACTTCAGTTAGAACTCAAGTGAGTTGAGTTTAGTGGACTGGAGGTGCAGTTGATGGAGTTGTGTTCAGTTTAGCTTTGTTAAACTGGTTGTATTTAGTCTAACTGGCAAATAGACTAGAGATGAGTTGGGTGAATTAGTTATTAATTAATTCACAAGTTATTAACTCATAATACAACTATAGAATACATCAGTTAACTCAGTTGCATGTCAGTGCATGTTCAGTTCAGCAGGGACAGGTGTTAGAGGATCAGATTGCTATCAGTTGTGACTATAGATGTGCATGATGATTTGCACAATCAGTGGGATTGAGTATGCCATTGAGGATTGCGTGGTATATCCAAGGGAAATACGAATTTGGATCATTCATTCATCAGTATTCTCTTGCAGGATTGCGCAGTGGAGGCAAGCAAGCAGCAGGGATGATTTGAGCCAGTGATTGATTCAAATCTGGGCTGTATTGTGTGTAACATAGGTGGAGATACTTGTGAGAAGTATTATGCTGTGTAATGTTACATGACTCAATCATTAATATACAGATAGTTGGGGTTTTTAGCGAGATGCTTTCCCCGGGATACATACTGTGTTAATGTGTGAATGCTCTTGATGTTTTATTGTTATTGATGCTGCTATATTGATGATCAACGTAGAGGAGCTTATGTATTGTGTATGTTTTCCGCAATAGTACATGATCAGGATAATCTCCATTGAATATGTGTTAAATTATTCAAAATTTCTACATAAGGAAAAGGAAGATCAATGTCAAAAGATGCAAGATGAAGTGATATCATTAAGAAATGAAGTAAATGAAAAGAGTATAACAATCAAGAGTCTTAAAATTAGATCCAGTTACTATGAAAGTCTTGAAGCTAAGATCCTCTCTCTAAAAGAAGATCTTGAAAATAAGCAGAATGAAGAACTACCTCAAGCAGATGAAGAACAAGAAAATGAGATTCTCAAATTAAGGCAACAAGTTGAAGAAGGAAGAAAGGCTGAAGAAGTATTGAAGAAGAAATATCTGGAAAAGGAAGAGCAATATCAGGTTGAGGAAAATATCTTAAAAGGTAAATTAGAAGAAAAGGATAAACTGTTACGATTTCAAGATAGTACTAAGATTTTGGATAATATTCTTAGTAGTCAAAGGTCTCCTACCATCAAAACTGGTCTTGGTTTTCATGAATCTGTTGAAGGTGAATCTAGCTAGGTGAGGCAAGGAAATTTAATTAAAAAATCTAAAATTCTCAATAAGGAGATGAGAGGTCAACCCCATCAAGAACCAAGGAAAGAAAGTCTTCAAAGAAAATCTTTTGCTCCTAACTGTGGAAGTGATAGTCAGTTATTTCCTTTGATGAATAATGTTGAATGTTTTATATTACATAATTTTGGACATGTTGCAGTGAGATGCAGAAGTAGAATGGTTCAAGACCGTCACACAGAAAGTTCATAAACTTCTAGGTACTTTAGGGGATATTGTTTTTCTTGCAATATATTTGGTCACAAAGCCATTGACTATTATAGAAGGAATATGAAACATGTAAGATGTTATGCTTGTAACAAGTTTGGACATATAGCAAAGAAATGTAGGAGAAAATTTCAGGCACCATACCAAAATGAGAGAACATCATCACACTTGAAGATATGGAAGAAGAAGGAAGTACGGTCAGAAAGATGTGGCATAACACAGTGTACAGTCATAACAGACTCAAGGGGAGCTAAAAGTGTGAGACTTCAGTGTTCTAAATCTCATACACAATTTTCATGAAGACAAGTCATGTATATACACAAGTTCAAAGCTGGACAGTCGCGCATATGTGGGTTTGAGGAAAATCCAGTGGGGTAGACTCAGAAAAAGGGGCCTGGTATGGTTCAATCAATTATCAAATATCTGCTATGTTCTGATTGGTGATTATTACAGTCTGCTGATAATATGTAGAAGTTCTCTTGGCCATCATAAGTTTTTGATGACTTGACATATGTGTGATTGATGATGATGCCTTGATGATTCTTACTAATATTTGCAATGATCAGATCTGATAGTGAATGACTGGCACAGGTTCAGGGGGAGCATATGTTTCTAATAATGCATTATTGGAATTATAATAGAAGACCTTGGTACATGAAGATGCTTATATTTCTTTAACCACATAGTTGTTTGATTCAAGTGACTCTTTTGATGATGGACATATACAGGCTGTTGATCTTAATGCTACTGACAGATGCTGATGGTAGAGATCATATATGGTGTACGATAGTTGCTGATGACTATCATGGTCTTGTTTAGATTGTTGGTCCTTGTTATAAATGTCATGTATATCATTTGATGTAAAGGTCATGAAAATACCTAATTTGTAACCCCACTATGCATGGGGAGGATGATATAATAATTACTATTTCAATCATGAATAACATTTGGTATATCCCCACTTGGTTGGGTGGATGAGTCAAAATTGGTATATCCCCACTTGGTTGGGAGATTGATGTATGTATGAATCATTGGTGATAATAAGGTCATACTCACTTAGTTGAGTTATAGAGTCATGTTATTCTTTTGATTTGCAGACTCTGCATGTGCTTAGGGGGAGCATGGACAACATAATGAATATCAAAGAGGGAGAGTATCTTGGTCCTCCCTTTGCCCTTGATGTTTCCATAGGGTCCAAAGGGGGAGATTGTTGGCATTATGATATAGGTGTTGTCCTTGATGGAAACTCACACAGATGACAAATCACAGTGCAACAGGTTAACAACAAAGGATTACAGATCAGACTCCAGAGATTGAAGAAAGAGAGTGGTTTAAGAAGTATGAGCTGGTTCAGTTTGTCCAAGTAGCGTATACACATGGGTTAACAGAACAAAAGGAGTGTATACGTATACATGCACTTTCACAGAAGGAAAAACGCGTATGGGATGGAAAATCAAGGTTTTGGTCCAAGGTATTGGTTCGAGGTATTTGGTCTCTGGTATTGGTCCTAAGTGGTTTTGGTCCAAGGTATTGAGAAAGGCCTAAAGCTATATAAGGAGGAGAATATCATTAGGCCATGTGTGCAAATATTTTATATCTTATGAAGTGTTAGATCAAATATGTAGGTTATGGGTTTCTGATGCTTTGCTTGATCTGAACTAAGGATGCACCTATGTGGTTGATGATGGATAATGGATCAGGATCATAAGTGGTTTTGGTCCAAGATATTGAGAAAGTCCTAAAGTTATATAAGGAGGAGAAGATCATTAGGCCATGTGTGCAAGTATTGTATATCTTATGAAGTGTTAGATCAAATATGCAGATTATGGGTTTCTGATGCTTTGCTTGATTTGAACTAAGGATGCACCTATGTGGTTGATGATGGATGATGGATTGGGATCATAAGACCTAAAATGAATTATAATTATGTGGTTTGATCATGGATAGTCGAGATCTGAATACCGACACATGTTTTATTCTGTAAATGTTATGATCTGGGTATGGCTGAAGTCTGGAATATCTGAGAAGTTTTTAAGATAATATTTGCAGATCTATACAGTGGTTAGCTTTGATAAAAGCACATATACACGCTAGTTCATCACATCCAAGTAGAGTATACATTATGAAATATGATGTTTGAAGTTATAGTTGGTTTTGGTTGTTTATGCAGAGTTCTAGGTTATGCTTTGTGTTCTGGTGACAGTGTTCTGAATGTTCATATTGATTGATTTTGATTTGCTTCAGTGATGATGGGTTGTGGGTGGTTGATTGATTTAGTTGTGGTTGATTCAGAGAGTGATGATTGAGTTTTTGTGATTGGTTTATGCATATGTATTTGATGGCTGTATTACAATGGTGATTGATTTTGAGCTTTAGTGTTATTGATGGCTGTATTACAGTGGTGATTGATTTTTGAGCTTTTGTGTTCCAGGAGTATCCAGTCTGAAAATTTATGAAACGTGGTCCCTGGAGGAAGAGAGAAGGTCGTAGCCTTCTGTAGGCTGATGCCTATGTAATGGTAAACATATAAGCCAATACAAGAACTAGGGGGTTGAAGCTCCCCTCCAGTAGCAGTTGGAAAACGAGTGAAGGTTGGAGCCTTCTGTAGGTTGATGCCTACGAACTAGTAAATGGATAAGCTAGTACAAGAGCCAGGGGGTTGGATCTCCCTTCCAGTAGCATCAGGAAAATGAGTGAAGGTTGGAGCCTTCTATAGGTCGACGCCTATGTACTAGTAAAAGGATCAGCTAGTACAAGAGCTAGGGGGTTGTAGCTCCCTTCCAGTAGTAGCTGGAGAATGAGAGAAGGTTGTAGCCTTCTACAGGTGGGTGCCCATGTACTGGTATGAGTTTGCACTAATACAAGATTGTAAACAGGTTTTTCTTATAGTAAAAGAAGACATCAACAAGTGGTTTTTGTCTTGCATTGGGTTTCCACCTTAAATCTTGGTGTTCATGTGTGTTTCTTATGTGTGATGGTTTGTTCTGTTATTACTGCACATGGTTACTGTTCATATGGTTAATGAAGTACTGATGCACTGATTAAAGATCAACATATGATGAATTAACTGAATCATAATTTTGCTAGATATACGGGGGTTGCCTTAAATACAGTTGCATGTACACGCGAGTTACCTTCATTGAAGTAGCATATATAAATAAGAGTATGAAAATAAAAAGTTATTGATTTGACTAATACTGATTCACCCCCCCTCTCAGTATTATTTCCAACATAGTTCCCATTACAACTATTCCTGTTACAGTGTCTAGAACATCAGGGGAATCGACATCAACCACAACAGAGTCTACATCAACAACATGAGATTTGAACAAACTCTTGCAGGAGCTGACTCACCAGAAACAAGAAAATGAAAGGCTTCACAAGAAGTTTAAGAATTTGGAGGTTCAGAAGATAAAAAAATGACACTATGTATGTTGAAGAAATGCAGAAGACCCATAGGTTGACCAGGAAGATAGAAGAGTTGCAGAGTGAGTCATTAATGGCTCAAACCTTGGCCCAAGCCAAGGAAAGCATTTGGGCAGACATTAGTCATACCATATATGAAGTATGGCCCTCCATTTATATCATTTTTGAGCAAGAGGAACTTATAAACAGATGTCAGATAACTATTGATGAAGTTAAGCAACTTATTAAAGACAAATTTAGTGAAGCTACAGACATGATCAAAGTTTTTAATTCAAAAACTAGTGCCGAGTTGGAGTAGATTGAGATTCTGGACAGAAGAGAAACCATTTTGGAGATCAAGAAGGTTTTATAGAAAAAAGAACCTTATGACTCAGTTAGAGACTAAGTGCCAAACCTTGAAGACTTCTGTTCAAAGGTTTCATTTTAAGTTTAATTTTTTCAATCAGAGAGGACTGTCAGGATTAGTGGCCCCAAATGAAAGGTTGATCAACTTGGAGGAATACTTCCAAAAGCTTTATATGATAGCATTTGACAAAGAAAGTTTTGCAGGTACAAAGGTTCATATTACAGGCAAAAAAATGTTAGAAGCTTTAGATTTTGACTTGAAAATTAAGAATGAGATTAAACACATTTTTGTAAATAAGCCCACTTTTGAGAAGTATATCGAGGTTGATGAAGTTTACAGGAAATTGGTAAATCTTTCTATACCAAGTGAAGAAAGATGGGATCACTTGTGTGAAGTTATCGAGTAAATTTCATAAAAACTGATAGACGACTAGGAAACACTTTTTGGGGACCACATCATCAACATATTCCTAAAGGATAGTGCCAACACTTAGTAGTTTTAAAATTCCTATAGTTTTGTATTTTTTTTTGTATTTTTGTTTGAAAAATATCTAGAACAACTTTTATTTTGTATAAATAACTCCTCCTTCAAGTTATTAAAGGTTGAACCCTTGGATGAGATTTTGAGAACATAATTGTAACCAAGCTGGAGATTCACTTCAAATTAATGGAAGGATTCTGAATTTTCATACTATAGTTTGTCTCCTAATAAGTTTTTCTTATGTGCTTATTTCATTATGTCTTTTTTCATGTATTTAAGTCTTTATGCAGAGATCTGGGTAAGATCATACTAAGTATCATTCAGTATTAAATCCCCTGTGAAGTTATAAACAATAATTAGGGACTAGTTTATAAGACTATATATTATTATAAACTCCTCTACATCAATTAATTGTCACACCCATCTGCATTTGTTTAAATATATTTTTTTCTACAAGAAACATTGTTTGCCTGTATTCTTTTCTTATAACCAATCAAATATTCTATTTGAATATTTAACAAGTTATATTTCATCAAGACTCTGATACTCACCCATTTTAAATCAATTAACTGTAGCCAGACAAATAGCAACCCTTTCATCCAACTTAGTAATTGTTAAGGCTTAAGCACCTGTTTTCAAATTATTCATAACATTGGTCATCCAAAAACTTTAAAAACAAACAAAACATTTTAGATGCTCTGGCATGAATAACTAACCTAGAGTCATCTCAGAGGACAACAACCTCCACTACTTCAGCGGAAGTAGCATTCTCCTTCCTCCAGTTACCTGCTAGAGGAGTCTCCATGGTTTTATTGCTCTTCATGTGGAACATTTTTAGTATCTCATTGGCATACTTTCCCTGAGAGACAAAAATTCCTCATCATCTTGCCATACTTCCATACCCAGAAAGTAGTGCATGAGACCCAATTCCTTCATTTCGAACTATCTTGCAAGATCCTCTTTGTAAGACTTGATCAACTTATCATCACATGTTAGAATCAAATCGTCGACATATAAAACAATAATAAAAAATTTACCTTCAACCACTATATGGTAAAGGTTTGCATTTGATTCATTTATGGTGAAGCTCAAATTGGTGAAATAGCTATCTATCCTGGTGTACCAAGACGGGGTGCTTGTTTCAGTCCATACAACATTCACTTGAGTCAGCACACATGTGACTCTTTTTTGAAGGTCACAAATCCTTTAGGCTGCTCAATATACACCTCTTCTTGAATCATGCCGTTGAGAAATGTGGTATTTACATCCATCTGATATATCTTCCATCCCATATACACTGACAGTGCTATAATGGATTTGGTTGATGAGTACCTTGAAACAAGAGAAAAAGTCTCATCATAATCAGTCCCCTCCACCTGAGAAAAACCTTTGGCCACAAACCTAGCCTTGTGTTTCTCTACACTACCATCCACTGCTTTCTTTACCTTGTAAAGCCATCGGGAAATCACCACTGATTTGTTTGTTGGTATTGGGACCACATCCCAAACACCTTTCCTGACAATGGAGTCATAATCCTCAACCATGGCATCAACCCAAACTAGTTGCTACACTGCTTCCTTGAAAGAGGATGGCTCAGTCTCTACACATACGCTCACTAGAGCCATGTAGCCAATGTACCTCTCTGGTGACCTCCTCTACCTACGCTGTGATGTGGGTTCTCCCCCATTCTCTCTAGCATTGTGCAATAACCTCCCAAACTCTCTAGTTCTCTTTCTCCCATATTTGGAAGACTCTGCATGGGTGGGTGTCTCCACTCCTTGATCCTCTGCATGTGGCTGCTCCACATCATCCCGAGGTTCCTCCTTTGGAGCTAGAAGCTCCTCAACTACATGTAGCTGAATCTCCCTCTTAAGGGAATATCTCATGCCCTTCTTTTCATCGAATTTCACATCTCTGCGAACCACTGTCATCCTGTTGATTGGAATGTACACCCAATAGTTGTGAGGTGTATCAGTGTACCCCACAAATATCCCCAACTCTGTTGTTGGCTCAAGCTTCTTCCATGTATATTTGGTTACATGGAAGTAGATTGATGAACCAAAAATCCTCAAGTGTCCCACATCTAGTTTCTTCCCTGAAAAATCCTCTTCTGGTGTACTCATCCCAAGAATTCGATGAGGGTTTCCGTTCTGCAAATAAATGACTGTGTTGCATGCCTCAACCCACAAGTGTAGTGGTATGCCCTGATAATGCAACATCACCTATGACGCTCCTATAATGATTATGTTTTTCCTTTCAACCACCCCATTTTGATGTGGGTTATGAGGTGCTATCAACTTCCATCAAATGCCTTTTGATGTACAAAATTTTTTAAACTCATTCAACACATACTCTCCATGATTATCATTCCTGAGAGCTTTAACTTTCCTGCCAGTATCTTTCTCGACCAGTGCTTTAAATTCAAAAAACTTTGCAAAATTCTTATCTTTCTTCTGCATGAAGAATATCCAACACTTAAGAGAAAAATCATCAACAAATATAACATAATACCTATGCTTGGACGTGGATGCTGTAGAGAGTGGTCCACACACATTTGAGTGAGCTTGATCGAGGATCGCCTATGCTCGACTATCTTTGTCATGAAAGTATGCTTTGGTACATTTTCCCAATGTACATCCTTTGCATGTGTCAAGCTGCTCTAGTGTACCCTTGGGAAGGCCGGTAGAAATTTTCTGCATGATATTCAAAGTGCCATGGTGCAAGTGACCCAATCTCCTATGCCACAATTCACTGATGTCTTGGCTCTCCATGTTCTCTACTTTCATACTCAAGGAAAGACACTCTTATACATCCAACTTGTAGAGATTATTCACTTGAACCCCTATCCTCTTCACTTGTCCTATGGCTATGTGACGAAGGAACACCTTTCCCTTACTAAATATCACATCATAGCCTCTATCCTCCAACATGGCAACATATACCAAGTTCTTCTTCAAAACAGGAACATACATAACATCTCGCAAAGTGAGGGGAGAACTTGACTCCCTCTGAAATGTAACTGTACCAATCTCGATAGTGTTATACCTCCCGTCATCACCCATCTCGATATGCATCTAGAGATCCTTCGCCTCCAAGTTACTGAAGAGATCTTTGTTCCCAGTCATTTGGAAAGAAGCTCCAGTGTCCAGGTACCACAAACTACCCATCATCAATGACACCATACAAGCGGTGAGGGTAAAGTCCAGTTCGAATTATGAGGCAAGAGCCTCACCTACCACTCCTCCTAAGGGATTCTTATCGACCTTCTTGACCAGACACTTTATGGCAAAATGTCCCAGCTCGTGACAGTGAAAGAACTTGACTTTAGACATGTCCTTCTTGTCGCCCTGATAAGATTTTGATTTGGAATGGGATGACTTCTCCTTCCCTTTATTTGCCTTACCCTCTAAGGCACAATTCTCCTCATCATCATGCTTTGATGAGGATCCGTCTCTAGTGGTCTTTTGAATCTCTTCCTGTACCATGTCGGACCACAACCGCTCCCAATCTAGTAGCTTCTCCCTCCCATTAACTGAATCCCGGTAACTATTCTAGCTCTTAGGAAGTCCTAGAAGATATAGGCTCACCATATTGTGTTCAGCAACAATAATCCCGCTACTTCCAAGCTATTTGAAGACATTTTTCAGAAGAAATCACATTGGTAGAATGAGGCGATGTGTTTCGAACCAACCAGTGTGGTTCATCATCGTCCTGGTGATGAACCAAACTGGTTGTTCGAAACGCGTCGACTCATTCTACCAATGTGATTTCTTCTTAAAATGTATTCAAATAATCAAAATATGGATCATAGAAGCTTGAGTTTAATAAACTTCCAAGCTCATCCTGAGAATGGGTGAACTTGGTCAAGTACATCGAAATTGAGTCACCCTTCTCCATCTTGATCTTTCTGAGTTTGTACTTCAGTGCTAACTTCCTATGGTCACTGCTATTTTGAAACATGTCTGTCAATTCCTTCCACATTGCTTATGGAGTTTCCTTACCATGGAGACTCGAGGCAATGTGATCTCAAACTCCTTCCAGGATAATCCTTCTCGATTTTTCCACACACTTTCTCCATTCAACCAGATCTTTAGCATCTGATGTTGGAGGCTTAGGAATGTCATGATTTATGAATTCCTTGAGGCCATTGTCTTCTAGAACTACCTCCATCCTGTCCTTCCAGGCTATTTAATTCACGTTCCCTTGAGGGCATACTCAAGTCTCAAACCGTAGAATGACATATTGCCGAATTTGAAGTATGAACTTGCAAATTTGATTTCACCTGCACAACAAACTCGAATTCTCCTCTTCTATACTATCTTCAACTCTGATACCATGTAGATTTTTATTGTAGATTCAATAAATGATGTGATATGATAAAACACAAGACAAAAATCTACTCTACTCTTCAGTAGAAACCAAAATTGATCAATGAAAACAATAGGCAGAAAAGGAAGAATATAAATCTCTCATAACACAATATTTCTTTGGGGAAAGCAACTGATAAAAAATCTAACTATCTATATTGCATTAACCAAAATATCTGAGATGAAAATACAATGCTTGTTCAACCCGAACAATTCCTGCACAAGTACAATCTATCTCTCTACCTCACAAGCCAGCTCAAGCCAACACTTAGCCAATTTTGCTGCCTGCCAAACCCTTACTTCCTTGCACAATTCCTGAGAGAATCAACCCTCATTTAATTCAGAAATCCACTCTCCGTAACTGCACAATCTAATCCAAAGGCCATCAACTGATTGCATGCACCCTCTATACAACTTGGAAAATTATACAACTGATAGTACATTGTCCCTGAACTCTAATCTTAACTGGGTCTTCCTTTGAACTGACATGCATGAGTTATTTATGAATGAATATTTACTTAACTGGTATGGTACTGAGGATGCAGTGGTGCCTACTCCCACTACTAGACCTCCTACTAGTTCCTCCAACAATTAGAACTAGTTTAACTGACTATAACTCAGTTAGACTGAGTTATCTAATTACAAATCAAAAGAACTCAACCTCCCCATCACTCTACATGGCTCTAGATAGACTTCAAACTTGAATTTCCTAAGTCAATTCAGTCAATTTAACATAATTAACTATTACAAGTTTCCATGAGAATAGAATTACAATTTAATTCAAGGACAAAATTAAATTGGAATTTCTTGTTGCTATTTTTAACACTTTCATATATGTGTATTCTGATGCAAAAGTAGAGGAATGTTTTTGCAACATTTTGATTAATTGATATTTTTGAAAATATTTTAGGTTATTGTTAATATTTAAAATTTTTCTTGGACTAACTTCTATAGGAGTACTACCAAATTTCTCCATAGCATTTAGTGATAACATAGAGTGGCCTCATGAAAAATATCCAATCTTACAATTTTCTTGAAAACCATTTTCTAACATATGCACACAATAATTTTGTTTAAAATATTAAAAAAATCACAATTATTCATAAGATTTATTAATTCATTTTCCTCATAATTTTTCTTAATGGACATTACTTGTGAAAGAGTTAAAAGAGGTTGTACATCTTCATATTCTTCTTCATCATCATAAACCCATTCTTCATTTTCAAATTCACTTGTTTCTCTTGTTGGAGGATATAATGTGAGATTTTTTGTTGAAGTGCCATTAGTAAAACTAATAAATGCATTTGCAATGACCAATAAAGGCCTACCTAATATCAATGGATGACCACCTAGATTGGTTTTTGGTTTTAATACCATAAAATCAACCAGATATTCCTATGAATGTAGAGATACAAGTACATCTTCTAACATATCCTCTAGCTTTATCGTAGACATATTTTCTAATTGCAATATAGTGTCTGTATACTAAAGATTGGATAATTATATTTCATCCATAGTGCTTTTTGTCATAACATTTATTGCTGCACCTAGATCAATTAATGTGTTTGGGATAACAACATTTTTAATGTGTATTTTCATGATAGGACTCCCTAGATCTAGATATTTTTCTATTGTACTTTTTGCCATAATGGTTTCAATTTTTTTCAAATGATTTCAACCTTTTGAAATTCTTTTCTTTTTCTCCCCGGATTCTTAATACACAACTCCTTTAATATCTGTGCATAAATTGTAAGATCCCTTGTTTCTTGAAGTAAAGGAATTTTAATGCAAATATTTATTAACTCATCTATCACATTATAATTTATAAAAATTAATTGTTTCTATAAACCTTTATCTATTTGTAATCTCACTAGGAAATGAGGGTTTTGTAAGGATATAGAGGGTTGTTCGACTAGAGGAGTAGGAGGAGTTTGTCCGATTTTTGTGTCATCTACTTGATTAGAAATTTCTTGGCTTTTGAGAATCTTTTGCTTCTATTAACACTCACGTTATTCCATACTTCCTAAAGGGAATACGACCGAGGTAACCACTGACCAATCTTGCAGCTACAGGTCCTAGCCTACCTGCAACCAGAGAGGGCTCTCTCTTTATAGTTTAGCTTTGTTTGATGAGTGTTTTAGGCTAGTTATGATGCACTGTTTGTTTTGAATTTGGTGGGTTGATGAATTCATATAGAACTGAGGTATAGATTCACAGGACAGTTTGTTCCATTGGGCAATGGAGTTGAGGTATTTGTGCTTTTGAGAGTGGTTTTGTGAAGACAGAGTGTTGCTGCAGAGCAAGTTAGGCATGTGTGAAACAATTTATCAGATTTGTTGGTGAAATTGGGGATTTAGTGAGTGAAAGGCAGTTAAGAATCTTTCACTATGCTAATGAAAAAACATGAAAGTATTGCTTAAGAGCAATTAAGAATTC
>APFE031126452.1:224628-281275 GCA_000404065.3 Pinus taeda
ACACCATCTCCCCAGTTTGTTTGTGCAACTCAATTTGATCCATGGGGTGTATGTCTTTAGCAAAGACCTCTAGATTAGTCTTGTAATAATCTGCTATGGTCTTTGGGTGTGGAACCTTGGGCTTTAGATGAGTGAAGATCATCTTTTCTTCCTTGAGATCAAAGGCAGCCATTAATCTTTGCTTTTTAGCTGGGGTTGTGTTCAGTAATTGCTCATAGAGCTGCACTCTTAGCAACTCATTTTGTGCCTTGATCTCCTTGAAGCCCTCTTTAACTATGGCTGGCTTTTTGCCCTGCTGTTTGGAGGAGGACACCTCCATGGTATGCTGTTGAGCTTGTTCTAGCTGGAATGAGCTAGTGGCAGTCTGTTGGCTCACCTATCTTTCCTTGCTTTGGCTTTCTGCCAGCTCTTCACTTATGTCTCCTTCAGCTTCAGGGTCTACCCTCGGCCTCTTGGCCTCTGGTTGCTGTGATGACCCTGTGGGAGGTGTGATTTCTTCTCTGTCTCTCTTCTTCCCTCTCTCATCATTGAGAGGGGTCTGCAAAACTGGGTTTTGAGTTTGTTCAGTTTGCAGGGGAGGGGCCTGTCCTGATTGCTAGTCCTTTGAAGTAGTAGGCTGCCCTGTTTCTACCTCCTGTTGTTCACCCATTTTCTCCTTTCCTTTTGTTGTGTTTGTTGTTGCTAGAGCCTGCTGGATGTCCTGTGTAGCTGGGGCAGTAGAGGTACCTTCTCCTGCTTGGACTGGCTGCTTGAAGACCTGTTGACAAGAGTCCAAGTCAAGAGTTTTTTCCAAGTCCTTTGCATTCTGCTCCATTATTTCTTCCTGAGTCAATTCCTCTACAATTGATTCAGGCACCCATTCATCTTAATTAGCAAAATGTTGTACTTGAGGGAGTGGGGCATGTTTATAGGCTAGCAGCTTATATTTAACCCTCCTTGCACTGATGAAACCTTCAGGGTCATAAGGGACCCACCAGAAGCTTCTCTTAAGTTTGAGCTGTTGTCCTAGTATTTGGTCAGCTTCTTGCCAACCAACTTTCTTGTTCATTGTAAATGGGCCTAAGTGATCCCTGAACTTCAGGTTGGCTTTCTTCTTGGCACTGTGAACGTGTGTTAGGTTGGAGTTTATAAGCTTTCTATAGTACTCCAGGGCAAATAGCCTCATAGGGACATACTTTGGGAGCCTGTAGGGATAGAGCTCACAGCCATAAATTCTGATGACAGTGTGGTTTTGGTACAAGTACCAATCACCAATTTTGTAGCTCCTGGATAGCTGCAAGATCTTCTACATATCCTTGGACAGTCTGATAGGAGGGGTCCTCTTTAAGAGGCAAATGACTGGATATACAAATTGATCAATGAATTCACAGTATGAGTAGGGGGAATTCTGGACTTGGTGGAAGATTGAAGACCAGAAGATCACAGACCTTCTCTCACCCTGTGAATCTAGCTTCTTGATTGAGCACTAGAAGCAATCTGTCTGGTAGTACAAGAATAAGTGATAGATGTACGAGGAATATTTGAATATTGCCTCCCTGTCCAGCCTTGTCAATTGATCATGCATCTTGTTGGCAATGTACTTGGCATAATTTTATTTCATAGCAGGGGGCTTCATAAGGCTGTATGCAGAGAGCATGACCAGCACAGTTATATCAACATGTTTGTTTGTGGTGAACCCCAACACAGAGGTCAGCATGTCTATCAGTAGCTTTCCAACCTCATTGAAATCTTCATAGGAGAAAGGAGGTGGCCTAGAGGGTTGGCAGTCTGCCTTCATGAATTTCCTGGCTATGGCAGCAATGTCTGAATCAGAAAGTCTGGAGCCCATATCCAGCAAATAGTCCATGGAGAAGGGGTATAGCAACTGGGTCTGTTTGTAGTTGAGCATCTGGTTGATGGAGTCTGGAGTTATATAGAAGAGGATGCTCCCAGATGGAGACTTCACAGCCCTGAGTTTTTGGTCATAGTTCTCTGCACATAGGTGGATGATTTCTGGGAAAATGTTCACTGAAGGCAGGAAGTAGGTGGGTAGATTAGATTTCCAGACCCCATACAGGTCACTGTTGTCCAAGTGACTGTTTCGTAATTGGCGATATGTCTGCAAATGGTCTCTCACTGCCACAAAGTCTGTGATGAGGGCATCACTGTCCACCAAAGGTATAGCTTCTAGCTCTCTGTTGGGTGGATTTATAGGCAAAACATCCAGAGCAGCTGGAGTGGCCACTGTCCTGCTCTTGCTGGTGGTTTACTGTGTTTCAAGCTTGATGTGAGCGCTGAGGAATGGCTCATTGCCCTCTGTTTGCAGTGAGCAGTCTTGGTAGTTCAAGGAGGCTGTCACAGGCTTAATTAATCTGTAGGGCACTCTGTTTTGAGGAAGCAGAGTGTTTTTGAGCTGGTTAGCTGGTTATTTGTAGAGAATTGCTTAGCAGAGGTGAGGGAAATGTCAATTTAGTTCTTCTAGCCTGTGGCTTGGCTTTTTAACTGTTTTTTGTGAAGAATAGGTAGATTTCACCGCGGGTCACGGGTTTCCTCGGGACTTCTTTCGTGCAGGGGTTTCAGAGGTTTCTTAGGTAGATTTTAGGGGTGAATTTCAACAATGTGGGTCCTTTAACTTTGTTGCTTTAAGCAGGACAACAGGATTATACGGAGAACAGTGGACAATAGAGGGTGCCTGCGGCAAAATACCTGGTTTTAATGGTGTACGAGGCATTTGCACCGGTCGAACTGGCTGAATTGCAGGTGGTTGCGTTGACAATGGAAGCGGCAGCAGCTCTAGCGGATTACTTTTGCTTTTCGACCGTTGGAAGTTGAAATTCACTTTCAGTGGAGCTCCAGGCGTTTGTAGAAAATGATGCAAAATAACGGTTTTTTACGCCTTTTTATGCATTTTTGGCATATTGGCGCCTTTTTGTGATGACGTCATGCTGAAGTCATCATGGGCCCAGGTACAGATAGGGTGACGTGGCAGGTGACGTGGGTGCCCAGGTGGGACTGACACGGTGGCAGGGTGGACAGGGCGACGTGGGGGGCAGGGGTGATGTGGAGGCATGGTGGCGGCAAAGTGGGGTGACGTCACGCTGACGGGGGCGTGACGTCAGCGTGGAGGGTAGGGTGATAAGCGGTCTCCCTGGTAGGCTCTTAGGCAGTAAGTGGTTTGGAGGGGGGGCAGCGAACAACCTCAGTGCCTGACGCGTGGCGGGGTTACGGCGGCAATACTGCCCATCCCCCGGATGCAAAAGGTCGGGCAGCTCTATAGGAGGATCGACCGCCCACTGTAGGATGGGCGAGGCAGAAGATCTGACGGTTGGCGGTGAACGAGATATGCTGCCATGTTAATAGCGGGGGACCCACCCAATATATTAAAATATGTTTAATAAATGGACCGCGGGGAGGGTTTAAAACCTTAGTTTTATGGGTTTTGGGGGCTTTCAAATGCGCTTTTTTATTTAAAATCCTTTTATTCCAAAAACTTTATAATAAAGGGTTTAGGGTAGAGGAAAGGGAATAAAGGGTAAATGAGGGCGAGGAAATGAAATTTTTGCCTTTTAACCATAGTTTTAAGTCAAACCCATAGTTTTTTAGGAGGATTAAGGGCTAATACTAACCCTTGAGGGGTTAATATTTCCCAAGGAAGGGATATGGCTATGGCACTTGGGGAAGGGGGAAGTTAGGGAGCTAGATCATAGGTTAGTGATTAATATGGTTTGTGAGGTGAATGAAGGGGTGAAGCCAAGTAAAAATGAAACTTAACTTAGGATATTGAGGATAAATGAAAATAATGAAAAATGGATGTTTTTTCACAAGAAACGTGGCTTCTTTTCATGGTTGAACTCCATGGTTTGACCAAGTGGTTTGTGATGTAATGGAGTGGAACTGGACACCTGAGCAGATCTCAGGGCCCTTGGGGGTGTTAGTAAGAAATGATTTTTTGGGGGAAACTGGGGAAGTTAGACATGCTTCCAGTGCTTGTCCTCCATTCTTTTTCTTTGATGCCCACGCCCTGAGTGGCATAAGTTATTGCACTTAATAGGCCAATTGGTGATGGCTCCCCATTTTTGCAACCTTGCACTACTTACCCATCCTAGTAATCCTAACATTTTTTCTTCATTAAAGTGGGTGCACTTGAACTAGCAGACCCTGATCTTCTTCTTTTCTGTTGACTGCCCTCCTATCTAATATCTACCCTTATTTCTTCCAAGGCCCCAGATTAAGCAGTTGGGCACCTTTATTTCTCTACCCAGCTAGTCATCTGCCAAGGTTAAGCTATTTGGACAGACTTCTTTCTCTATTCTACAACAGAAAATTGAAACATGGCATGATCCAGATTAGACTGTTGGACCATCCATCAAAATTTAGTACACATGAAGGCATGTACACACCTTGCCTTTCCTTGGAAATATGGGATCTTTGTATCAGCAAAGCAGAGCATATTTGGTATTTGAATTTGCCAATCATGAAATATGAAACCTATTGGTATAGGTATACAACATGGCCGACGGGAAACCGCTTCCCCGCGGGATAAAGGACGAGTGGATTGGCAAAGCGGGGAAAGCGCATACTGTTGGATCAGCGGGCGGAAGATTAGAGGATGGAGGATTAAAACACGTGCTTTGGGTGACATGACAGGTGATGTGACAAGTAAAACTGCGAGCCTGGGCTCTATCAAAACTGAGGATTATAATTTATATTATATGTGCGGTGTTTTAACCAAAAACAAAAGCTAATACAATTTATAAAGGGCTACCAGTGTTTTAATGTAAAACATAAAAAATACCCGGGGATTAAAGGGACAAAGGGTACATGGGGTTGTGGAGGGATTAAGCGAGAAAACAACAAAAGGGGAAGGATAAAACCATATTCCATGAACTCCGTAGTCACCAAAACCTATTTTCCAACTGGATTTTAATCCTTTACACACTGAATTTGTAGCATAGCTAACACTGGCTCCTTCTGGGGATGAGATCCTCCCTATGAGGTCTCAAGAACCCGCAGACCACTGCCTTTCCAGCTGAAAATATTTTAAGCAAAATTCCTAGTGTTCCATTGGGCATGGAGTCTATTTTGTCTGCACAAAACTGATAAAAACAAACCATTTACAACTTTTAAAGCCAAAGACCTTAAACAACATAAATTTTCAAAAACCGCCCATTAACTGGACCCTCAAAAACTGCTTCACCTTCCAGACTCTTCAGTATGAAGGTGTTGTTCCCTTATATTTGTGAAATGATGAAAGGCCTTATCCAGAAAGCATCAAATTTCCCATGATTGCCTTTCTTTTCTTTCAGTGCATCCCATTTCAACACCAAATCACCAATCTGAGAATTACTTCTTTTTGCCTTCTTGTCAAAGGCTTCCTTAATCCTTTTTTGATGTGTTGAAACCTTTTCAACTAGCTTCTCTATGATCTGATGTACTTCTGCTAAATCAATGATCCTCTTTGCCATGTATTCTTCTTCATCTGGCTCTTCTTGAAGGCATTTTGTCACAGGGAGAGTTAATTGAATTGGGAATATAGCATCAGTTCCATACACTAGCTTGAAAGGGGAACTCCCTGTGGATCTTTTAATGGTCACTTTGTCAGTCCATAGTGCATACTTTAGCTTTGAATCCCAATTCTTTTTATTGTCCTCTAACAGCTTTTTAATTATCCTGATCAGACTTTTAATAGAGGACTTTGCTAGACCATTTCCCTGTGGATAATATGAGGTGGAATGAACAAGTTTAATGCCCATTGAATCACACATTTCCACCAATTCCTTAGCTCTAAAGGCTGTCACATTATCTATAACTAATTGATGTGGACAACCAAATCTACTGAAAATATTCTCTGTTAAAAACTTTATGACCACATTATGATCAGCCTTCCTGGTAGGGACTGCTTCAATCCATTTTGTGAAATAATCAGTGGCTACTAATATCCATCTCTGCTGGCCACTAAAATGTGGATTGATCTCTCCAATGAAATCCAAGCCCCATTGCTGAAAAGGTCCTTTTGCAGCTATTGGCTTTAAAGGCAAGGATTTCAATTGTTGTTTTCCTTCAAATCTTTGGCACCTATCAAAAGATCTAACAAAAACAAATACATCAGAAAATAAGGTGGGCCAATAGTACCCAGCTCTGAGAATTTTATGGGCTGTAGTTTTCCAATAATGGTGCCCTCCACACATGCTGTTATGAAACTGCTACATAACTTTTGTTGATTGCTCTTTGTCTAGACACCTTAAAAATATTCCAGATGGATCCCTCCAGTACAACAGATTTTCCATAATGCAATATTTTGCTGCTCTGAGTTTTAAAGTTCTAGCTTGGCTTCTACTTAATTCTGAAGGGATTTCTAGCTTCAACAAGAAATTAGTTACTGACTGCTTTCTCTACCACTGGCTACTTTCTCTCTGTTTCAACTACACTTTCCTCTTCTCCTACTTGATCATTTTCTGCAATCGTGCACAAGAAATCAACATCTAAAGACCTGCAATTTTCTTCAGCTAATAGCTTGGCAAGACCCTAACCTCTGACCAGCTTGGTGGGCTTCAGTTCTATATTAAATTCAATCAATTTTGCAATCCATTTAGCCCTTCTTCCATCAGCATCAAGTTGTGTTATGACATCTTTTATTGCAGCAGAAGGTACATATGCGATTATCTTGGAATGCAAGATATAAAATCTAAAAGCTTTCAAGGATTTAATAAGAGCATATGCCTATTTTTCTATAATATCATACCTCAGTTCGGCATCCCTCAAATTCTTGCTGAAAAATGCTACTGGATGTTTCAAACCTTACTCATTTTGTTGCAATAAAATAGCTGCAATGGTCTCTTCAGAGGCAAAAGAAAATACATGGAACTCCTTGCTGTAATTTGGACTTATTAATGTAGGAGCTTCCATTATAGCCTTTTTGATATAATCAAATGATTTTCTTATTGCATCAGTCCATCTTACTTCTGACCCTTTTCTTGACATGGAGGTAATATGCTTAACCAACTCTGCAAAATTTGGAATAAACCTCCTGACAAAATTAATTTTGCCTAGAAAGGATTGAACATCATTCTTTGATCTAGGGACAGTCAAAGTCTGTATTTCTTTTACTCTTTCTGGGTCAATCTGAACACCTGTAGAAGATACAACATGTCCTAACAGCATGCCTTCTTCTAAAGCAAATTGTGATTTTTTGGGATTAACTGATATTCCAAACCTTCTGCACTTCAAAAATACTTTTTTTAGATGCTGCAAATGATTTTGATGGTTGCTGGAGTAAACAGTTATATCATCAAGGTAGATAAGCACAAATTTGTCCTTCTCTCCCACAAATGCTATATCCGTAGCTCTCTGAAAGTGGCCCCAGCATTCATCAATCCAAATGGCATTTTAGCATACATAAAAGTACCCTAAGGAGTGGTAAATGCAATCTTTTCTTGATCATCTAGGTGCACAACAATCTGATTAAAACCTGAAAATCCATCTATAAAAGACATCACTTGGGCTCCCGAAACCTTTTGTAACAAATGCTCCATCTTTGGCAAAGGATAGTTGTCTTTCTTGGAGCATTTGTTCAAATTTCTGAAATCAACACACAATTTGATTTCTCCACTCTTCTTCCTCACCACCACTAGATTGGCTACCCATTTTGAATATCTGAGAGGAACAATTATCTTGGCAGCCACCACATTTTTAATTTCTTTCTCAATCAATGGAAGAAGCATGGGATTTATTGGTCTCAGCTTCTATTTGAAAGGAACAGTGTCTTTTTCCAGAGGGATTTTGTGCTGAATTATATTCTTGTCATAAGTTTTCAGGTCACTATACTCCCAGGCAAACACATAAGCAAATTGCCTCATTAAATTGCAATATTCAGCACTTTGATCAACAGACAAATGAGTGGACAAATTGACATACTTAGGCTGACCTATAATTCCTATATCATACTTACAGACTGCAGACTGGTCTTCTCTTTTGGCAGCCTTGTAAGGCACATCATTCTGGTCAAACAGTCTTTCAAGAGGAATTAGGCCCTTAGGAATATGGTTACTAGGAAGCTGGACAATACTGTTTTTACCAATTTTATTTCTAAGCTGCGATTTGGAGCTTTCTAACAAGGCATCATTTTCTTGGTCAATTTGCATCTCAGAAAATTCATCAATGACTTGCAAGAACCTATTAATCTCATCATCATCATTAAAAACTTTCCAATGGTGGACATTGTCAGGCAAGGATGGTCTGTACTTCATTTGCACTTCGTAAACTAATTTGAGAGGCAAAGGAGGGACGAACAAACCAGTAGAAATAGCAAGAGAATCCGCAAGCTGACTTTGGGCTCTAGGAATGTATGAAATACAGAAATTATCGAAGAAATCTTTGAGTCTCCATACCTCATCTCTATATGCTTTCAGCCTTGGGTGCTTTGCCTGAAATGTTTTATTTACTTGCTGAATTATCAGGTCAGCATCTCCAAACACCTTTAGGTTCTTTATTCCTTTGTCTTTAGCTGCATTAAGGCCCAATAACAGAGCTTCATATTCTGCTATGTTATTTGTGACTTGAAAAACCAGCTTAGAAGACAGCTGAATACTTTCTTTCTCTGGAGACACTAACACCACCCCTTCTCCTGCAGTCTCCTTGGAACATCCTCCATCAAAGAACATCTCCCAAACCTGACTTCCTTGCTCCTGCTCAGCCTGAACTATTGGTTTCCTGATCTGCATTTTGTCCTTGTAGGATTCTTCTACTTGGAGAATGCATGCTCCAAAATCAGTGTCCACTGCATAAATGTGATGATTTGTAGGATTCTTCTCATTGCTGATGATATATGCCAATTGTGCTTCTCTGTATAGCCTCCTACTTTCTCCTCCAAAAACTGGGATAGTGGCATAAGATAGATCATTCTGTAGTGTCCCACCTAGTCTCTTAATCCATCCTCTAGGCAACAGCATACCAAACTTAGGAGGGACATCTGCTACCACAATATCCATCATCATACTCTTCATGGGCAGTTGAGTTAGGGTAATGGCCAGATCTTTAATCAATCCAAGGCATTTCACCTTCCTTGAATCAAAAGAAAATAAATCATGATAGGGTCTAGTGATATCCAGGCCTAACTCTTCCATGATAGCTTTAGGCATTAGATTGTGGTTGGCCCCTGTGTCTAGCAAGAAATTATGGAGAATTTTGTCATGAATGGTCAAGGATACATAGAAAGATGGAGAATTATTATCAGTAGGTTCAATCATGGGACTGAGCATAATGGCAGGCTTGTCATCTTGCAAATTGATAGAGTCAGTGGAGTTTTGCTTTGTTTCTAGCTCAAGAGCTTCGAGAATAGGCTTCCTAAATAATTCACTCTTTACCAACTCAACCAGAGGCACAGATATCTTCAACTTCTGAACCTCTGACTCAAAGCTTAAAGAAGAAGATGACTTATCAGAACTTTTTACCACTTGAACTAGAGCTTTGAGGATAATTGGATCAGCTGCTGGTCTTCTCTGCTTGATATTCGATGACTCTGTTTGGATAGAAACTCTCTGGACAGAGTTCTCCTTGGCATTATTTGCATTCAACCTTAGGTTATATCTTCGTTGTTCGCCAACCTGTAGAATAGCTTCTTTGTCCCACAAATTTTGTTGTTCTTGCAGCAAAGATTCTTCATATTCAATCAATGTCAAGAAGGCAGCACTGCCTTTATCTTCCATGCAGTGTATTTCATCCTCATCTTCAATTTGTTCGTCCTCCATGACTATATTTTGGAAAGGAGCCTTAACCTTCTAATATTCTTTTGATTCTTCATCCCTTCACATTATTTGTAACTGCTCATTTGCTCTTCTAAATGGATTCTGATTTCTTAGAGCAAATGAGTTCTGCTGCCTTGTTTTCCCCGAATTCTACTCAATCTTTAGCTTAGAAATTTCTGCAGCCAACGACTCTATCATCTTAATCAGTTTATCCAATTTAGGCTTTGAAGTTGAGGCAGGGGAGGAAGAAGCCTCGCCTATCTGCTCTCTTTTGTCAGCATGACTCCTAAGTTTTTCTGCAGCCATAATATTAGATTCTACCTCTAAGGCTACATCTTGCATATCAACCAGAGTGGCACATCTTCTTTCCCTCAACAACAAACAGAAATTAGAGTCAAAAACATTGGCATATGTGAGTTTAGCAGTGGTGGGGGTAGGCTTTACCTCAGCTGGTATTTTACTATACATTATATTAAATCTTTTATTAAAGTCAAGCAAAGATTCACCCTTTTCTCTCTTCAAGTTTCCAAACTCAGTATGGTAATACAGCAAGTCCTTTTTATCTCTCCATTGCTTTAAAAAAGCATCATCTAATGCTTCTATATCTATTATGGATCTCTGGGGTAACTCTCTGAACCACTTCCTAGCCTCTCCATCAAGGCTCTGGACAAAAACTCTCATCCACACATCATTTTCGCTTATATCTAAATTATCAGCATAACTGTAAAAAGCTTCAAGGTGTTCTTTTGTTGTTACTCCCTCCGTACCAGTAAATTTAGCCAAATATTTTTGATATTCTCCCATAGGCATAGGATTTAGAGGGATAGGCAAGACTAACGATCCATATCTAGCAGCAACAATTCTCTCAATTCTAGTAGGTGCTTGATGTCCTACCATGATTGGAATATGTGGAAGACTACTGGCAGACTGAATAGTATGAAACAATGAGATGGATGGCAGAGATATAGGGATGTTATGGATAGTATGGTATGCAATCTTTGGACTGATATCCAAACGGGAACTAATTGTACAAGGAGCTATTTGAATCTCTGTAGGTGGTTCTTCCCTAGCAAATAAAGGTTCTGATTCTTCCAACTAATTACTCTCAACCAAAACTTCCTCTTGCAGAGAAACATAAGATTTCTTAGGCTTACCTGATCCTGATGCCCCTTTCTGTGAAGATTTCTTCGATTTGACAGTCCTCTTAGGTTCAAGCAATGATTTAGCTGGAGATTTCTGAGGGTTTCTTCGAGTGCGTCTCACAAACTGCCCCAGAATTTCAATGTGGAGTCGCCAAAGGAGGGTCTTCCACCAATGGAGTCGCCAAACAGATGATTACAACCATAAACTATGTTCAAACCTCGTCTTTCATCAAAGCTTGAAGCTGTTTCGTTCTCCCATGGAAGCTGAGCTGCAACCTCCTCTCCCCGGCAATGGCGCCAATTAATGTTATCACCCCAAGAAACTCAACTAGGTTGTATATCAGTGATGCTTGGGAACATTACAAATTCAACAAGATGTTGGATAAAATGATGGATGAATAAAAGAAATGTTGCACATTCAAGCCAGATAACCACTCCTACTATGACTAACCCCAGACATGGGTGAGCACCCCCAAACTACAAGGCTTTCAACCACCAATTACTCACAGCTTAAGGTAAAGGTGATAATGCAGAAGATTGATTACACCAGCAGATGCACAGGACCCTGTGATGGCTAGCTACAACCAGTTAGGAGGTCTGTAAATCTATTATCTAGCACAAAGACAAGATGACAACTCTCCATGTATTAAAACAACAGAAACCTGTGAGCAAATTTTAATGAAACAGCTAAATTCTAACACAGAGGTGGTATGACAGCCCCTCTACTGCTAAAAATCAATAGCACATGGAATAATGCATGACAGGCACAGCCTGGAACATAGAAGAAGTGAAAAGTGAGCAAATGACAGCAAAAGAAGATTGTATTAGTTGGAAATGAAGACCAGATGCTGTAGGTCTCAGAGCATTTACAGTCTCCAAAATTTGAAACTTACAACATACTAGCACTCATCTAACATTGATCAACTAAATACATCGTGTCTCTGGGTATATATAGTATATGTTTACAAGATATCTCTGCTAGATTATGCGTGGAGGTGTCTTAATGGATCACCAACCACATTTACAATTAGATATGTGTCTTCTGATTCATTCTGACTGTTTTAAATTAACAAAATGGCTCTTTTATACTTCAGTATCCTTTCTGAACAGTTGAAATATTATCTTCATAATTTTCAATAACTGTTGTTGTCATTGAACTGCTTGAGGAGCCTTCTCTTTGTCCTTGGCCATTCTGTTTCTTAACTTGTGGTAGCTAATGATTAGATGCAAGTAGCTGGATCATAACTTGCTTCTTTGCGCGCCCCAAAAATTGGCCAAAAACACAACAATTCGCATTTAAAATGGACGAAGGGCCGAGGAGGAACACTGGCCATTGTATGAATTGCATGGAAGATTAAGATATGTTGGCAGAAGGCAATGACAAGGCACAAAGGCACAATTTGAATATGGGCCACCAGATTGGAGAAATAGATGGTGGAGATCATGCTAGAACGGACTATCGGAAGGCGGATGAACAGGGTGGATAAGCGCCGCTAGATCATGGGATGAGGCAATCAGACAGTGATCAGGCATCAGAAGACAGCGATGGTTAACAGGCAGGGAACCGGTACAACGATGGGAAATGGTTTTCTTGCACCGCTTTTGTGCTGCGGTGGTTTTCGTACAGGTGAGCGTGATACAATGGAATTAAGGCACGTGGCCGGCAGGAAACTGCTTTCCCGCGGGATAAAGGACGAGTAGATTGGCAAAGTGGGGAAAACACATACTGTTGGATCAGCGGGCAGAAGATCGGAGGACGGAGGATTAGAACACGTGCTTCGGGCAACATGACAGGTGATGTGACAAGTAAAACTATGGGCCCGGGCTCTATCAAAACTAAGGATTATACTTTATATTATATGCATGGTGTTTTAACCAAAAACACAAGCTAATACAATTTATAGAGGGCTACCAGGGTTTTAACGTAAAACATAAAAAATACCCGGGGATTAAAGGTACAAAGGGTACATGGGGTTGCAGAGGGATTAATTGAGAAAACAACAAAAGGGGAAGGATAAAACAATCTACCATGAACTCCTTAGTCACCAAAACCCATTTTCCAACTGGATTTTAATCCTTTACACACTGAATTTGTAGCATAGCTAACACTAACCGACATTATTAATAACCCATATAATACGAATAATTTTCATGACTCAATATACACCATATGCTAAACATGGCTCTCATAATAACTTTCCAATCAATGCATGTCTAATACTATGTCATGATACAAGTACATGGATCATATGATCAGCCATAAATCAATATTCCAGCAGCAGTAACATATCACATCATTCAACCCAACACATCCTATCTTCATGATTCTATATAGCAGCAACAATAACCATCTTATGGAGCTTGAATAAGCATAGACTAATAGCAACAACTAGACAAGGATAGCAACAACATCATATTAGAAACTATAAATAGCGTCCACCATCATACTACTCCATAACAACATCATATGTAGAATGTCATCGAATGTAGAAGCAGTAAAATAAAACACATCCATCACAAAGATAAGCATCATGCATGATAATATCCTAATCTCCATGGTACCACCACATGCATAATCAAAATATAAACATCTACAACACATAAACATGGGAAGCATGTCCAACTCCACCAAGGATCCATGGAAGCATATAAATTGTCCCCCCTGAACTTGTGCCATCTATCCTCTTGATCACACCTAAACCAAAACATCAGTAGCAAAAATAAAATCCTTCATCATGACATAAACATAATAGAAGAGATAACCATCAGAACACAAATTAACTTCATGGAAAAATGAAAATGGCATATACTTCCCCTAATACTATAAAGGCTTCAAATCCATTTTGTAGTCTAAACGATCTATCATGCAAGAAAGGACTAAAATATGTGTTGATCTCTTCTACTCTGAATCTGATGATGAAGAAGAGTACTCTCTTGGTCTCTTCTTACTCTTCACCCTACCTTTCAACATACATATTGTCTCGAGTCTTGACTCCTCTTGCAATTACTCTCTTTGATCCTTCTTCCCTAATGAAACAACCTTTGGAGTTGAATACCACTTCCTTACCTTCATCAACCATTTGGCTCACACTTATTATATTGTGCTTTAAGCCTTTAATGAGACATACATCATCAACATTGGTGCTCTTTTCACCAAGATTGGCCTTGCCGCTACCCAATATTATTGTTGGTTCACTTCCTTCAAAAATAACATGACCACCTCTAATTCTCTTAAGGAAGTGAAATTTTCTCATATCTCCTGACACATGATGAGAATATTTACTATCAATACACCATTTTTCATTCTCATCATGTGAGCAAAGAGAAATACCACACCTTCCTAACTACTCCTCATTTTGCTTCCACATATCTCTTATTTGAATTCTATATTGTGCATCTCTCTTGGGTTGATTCTCTTGTATTGACAATCTCATCGATTTAGGCATCAAGCAATCCTTGGCCATGTGTCCAAAGTTGTGACACATAAAACATTCTACATGACCAAGATAAGAAGCCAAAGGATCTGATCTTTTGATCCTCATGCTAGATTTCCAACTTCTCATACTAGACATGCAATCAATGGATTTATGCCCAAATAGGTTACAAGCATAACATAAACCATTAAAAGGATTTGTATACCTGAAGGAAGACCTCATTCTTTGTTTTCCATACTGCTACATGCATGTATCCAAATTGTTCCTACAATAAGTTGCTTTATGTCCAAACTGATGATAATGAAAGTACTCAATTTTGTTCATCAAAAGAGAAAATGAATTATGACTTCTCCTTTGAATTTTGCTTTTATCAACTCTAGGAGTGTATGATCTTCTCGGCATGGAATCTCCTTTCAAATCTCTTCTATGTCGCTGATAAAATTGTCACATCTTCTCTCAACATTCTCCTGGCTACTCACAGTATTCGTTGTAGGTTTATTTGGACCTATCTTGTTGATTTTTCCTACATTCAAAACTGCATCTCTTCTTTGAAGGATTGAGCTAGATTTGTTCACTGCAATGCTTCTCTTAATCTCTTCAAGTTGTTGGTCATTTTTTGCAACTTGCTTCCTCAATTTATATATGACATCTTCTAGTGCTTCTACGTAATCTTTCTTCTCTTTTTACATCCTCCAGCTAGGTTCTCAAGGTAGTGATCTCCTCCTTGAGATTTTTCTTATTCTCATCACAAATCTGCAACAATTTCTTATGATCTGTACATGAAGTTGTTAACTTATCTACTTCAACATCTAATTCCTTGATAACAATAATTGCATATTCATATTCAACTTTAATGTGAGAAACATCATTCTCGTCATCACTATCAAACCCAAAAGAATCATCAAAATTATAATTCAAAAATGCATCCAACATATTACCTCGTGATACAACAACATTGGCTGAATTTTCAGAATGTCTTATTTCCTTTGCAATGGATTAATCTTCTTCCTTCTTAAAATTCTTTGCCTTTTGAGACATCCTCCTTTTGATTTTGGCCATGATCCATGATATACTCTCCAAGTGATCAAGATTCACTAAAGAGCACTAGCTCTGATACTAATTGCTGGAAATGTATTCACTACTGAGAGGGGGGAGTGAATCAGTAGTGATGGCCTTTATACAAACTTTCAACAAATTAATATTTTCTTCAATATCTATTATCCATGCACATCCACAACTTTAGTTGATCAAAACATTTATTTAGCAATAAACTGAAATCATAACAACATAAGAAATCACCATGAGAAACACAAACATGCACACATAAGAATAGAAGTATTTTACATGGAAACCCTTTCAGGAGAAAATCGCCCTATTGTTGTTGCATTGCTCAAATATTCTATTAATATGTTGAACAAATTTACATGGATTAGCTTACAACGATAACACAGAATAATTGGCCTCTACTACATTGTGCTAGCATCTATCATTTTGGAAATTTTTTCCTCTTGTGTATCTACGGACCACCATCCACTAGAAGCTCCCACAACCAATGATCCTTGCCCCACTCCAATGGGACTGTCCAACTCCTATTGGATAGAGAAATTTCTTCCTACTATGAACCGCCAAATTACTGTCTCTTATGAAGCCTCAACGTGCCTTCACGTTCTCCATGTGAACCATGTTTCGTAATATTTCACACTATGTTCGTTTTCTCAACATGAGAAACCCAACAACTCTATCATTCAACTCACAAACGTGAATCACCAATCTCTACCCGAACACTGCTCTCAAATAAAAGTTGCATACTTGGCTCACTCACAATACTTTCACACAAGCAAACTCACTTAAAACTCAACATACATAGCCACAATACATTAGATGCAAGTAATCAACATGTAATCTAAAATATACAATATAAGTATGAAATGCTACTACAACTATGTAAAATACCTCTCTTCCCCTGCGTACACAAATAAAACAGTCGTAACAAAGGAGCTATGCTCTCCTCGTCTCCTCCTCCATTAAGCTCTTAATATCTGCAATAGAAACATGCTTTTAACTCAAGAATCAGCCTATAAATACATTTTGTAATAGAAACTTGACCTACAGGGTTTAGCTCTACAATATGTGTAGCAAGTCACTCACAAATGATAGAGGTGCTCCTCTATTTAAACAATTTTTGCATCTTCCCCACTACTTGGTCCATTAAAGGCGTTCACACTTTTAACCACATGAGCGCATGTTGATTAAGTCAATATGAACCTTTAATGAAACTTCTTAAACAAGATATAACATAAAAACCAAATAATATATTCGAGGAGCATGACAAATGCAGAGAAAACTCATCTACAAGACCAGTCGCTCCCATGACACACTGTGAAAGCGTCCAGGTCCTTAGTTACTCTCATGACACACTTTTCCAGTGTCCAGAGGCCTCCAGTCACTCCCACAAGCCGTTATGCCTGCGTCTAGGGCAGATAACCTTCCTTTCCTCTCAATCTGGACCGAATTTTGAAAAATTGCTATAATGTATCCTAATTTGGTCCATTCTAGACAAAACCCATGCCTCATAATTTTTAGATTCATATTCATGTGCCTAGAAAATCCAATCCAAAATTGTCAATTCTATCCAACCACCATACTAAACAACTGGGCCATCAAACTTCTTTACAACATCCTTGCCATGTGTATGCAACTCCAATACCTGTCAGACATCCTCCAAGACCTGCACATACATCTTAAGCATCCAAAAATGCATTTTAGATCCTCTCCATGCCCAAAACATAACATCATCAACATGTAGACCCAATCCGGGAACATGGAGACCAAGGAGACCAAGAGACCTAATCATCAAGGCTCCTCAACTCTAAAATCTGTAGTAGTCATCAGCCTCGGTATGCAAAAACATGATCATGAAGACCATCATAATGGGAATACCTCCATGTTAGTGCACCACACCATCATCCATCCTCCAAGCTAGTCCAAGCTAGTAGGCAAGCCATGGACCGTCTCCAAGCTAGTCCAATCAAGTAGACATGCTAAGGATCATATACACATCATCCATACACAAAGAAACACACCTGCATCCCAGGCAACCAAGTTGACATTAATGAGAATCAACCACACATCTACAACCCTGCAACGCACATCAATTCCATCAAAATCGAATGATGAAACTATAGAAAAATACAAATCACATGAAGAAGCAAAGTAGGGACTATAAGTGAAAGGTATCCTATCAGATCAAGTTAATGTTACAATATAAATTTAAAATTATGATGATAGACCTAATTATGAAAGTGTAATTATCTAAAGTACTAAGATTAAGAGATATTTTGAATTCAAAATTATTGAGAATCCATATATGGTTAGTAATGTAGCCACAAAATTAAAAGATATTGATGTATTATGGTTAGAATTCTTACCAAAACGAGTGTGGATAATAAAACAGATAAGATGCAAACATGGAAAAGGATGATTAAGAAGATAAAATAAAATAAATATTACCACTTTATTATTAACTAAGTTTTATAAATATAGGATCCAAACTTATGGTAGAAAGACACATCAATTAGAGAATACACTAAGGATATTTCCAATATCTCTATCAGATAATGTGTCTATTAAGACTCTAAGTTACAAATGGTAACAATGCATGTTAATGTTTTATAGTCACAAATATGCAATGACATGAGTAAACATTATATCAATAATGTTAGTGAAGTGTATCAAGAAACTAAATAGAAGGCAAATAAAATACACAAGGAAGAATTAAAGAAAATTCCTCCTTTAGGTTATATCACACAAGTAATTAAAAAGATGATAAAACAGGAAACAATTAAGGTTCGACAAAGTTAAGTCATTTAATAGACTTAAAAAACATGGTAGGTATGCATATAAATGTAAATGGTAAGGTTATAAAATATAAGAATTACTAATAAATCATGATGATAGTTGAATTTACCAATAAAGGATACATGTTACACATCCATATGAATCATTCATTATTGGAAAACCAAAGAAGTGTAAATATTGAAGAAGAATGAATTATGAAAAGTAGTGGTGTTTAAATTTTCCACTCCTACACTGAATTATATTTAGCAAAACTATTATAAGTCAGCCAAACAAATTATATAATGGATGACATAAAATAATTACATGGTGGATAGATATGTAGGATCATCTATGTTTAACATAAAACATAACTAACTCCCTTGAAATAAAGAATACAAAATCAACCTTCAACAAAACCTAGAGTGCACTATTTACTTGAATTGGGGCTACCTTTGGTTATTCCAACCAACCAATGGACTTTTGGTTCTCAATAGTGTCTCTAGAAAATGTGTAGGTGTGATGAACCAAATGTTTTGACAAATGTAATATAAATTCGATATAAACTATGCAAAAGTCTCATATTAATACACGTTTTACTCGAGGTAGAAAAGAAGGTTATCGAAGATCTTAAATAGAGGATGAATATCTCCAAAATCCAAAGTAAGTGTTATGTCCTAATCATATACGGTGGAAGTAGGTCAAAAATATTATCTTCAAAGGAGTCGAAATTAAATGCATTCCTCATCCTAATGCATATAAAAACACATCCAATGATTGTTTACACATGAAATTTAATAATTTTACAAAAATTTAAGCGAAAAATATAATAGAAAAATATAATTTTTTTCCTTGTTTTAAATTCATAATTCTTATTTTATTTTTTTTTAATTATTATTCTATTATTTTCCATAAAAAAAAATAAAAATTATAATAATAATTTTCATATAAATTTGGTTCTATAAAAAGTGGATGAATAGAAAATTTCCGAAATTGTGCACTCCATTGCCATTAATAAGGTCACATTCAAATAGTTACTTACCTTTTCTTGAATGGATGATCTTATATTGCTTAAGCTGAGCCATGTACTTTCTAAAATACACCATCCTTGAATGGATGATCTTATATTGCTTAAGCTGAGCCATGTACTTTTCTAAAATGCACGGATGGTGGGTTGTTTGATCTATAAGTTTTGATTTTTTTAGTTTCTTAAAAGAATATTAAATTAAAAATATATCATGAAAATTTATTAAGGTTTTCTTAAACCACCTAATATGTATTTGGAATTTTTAAAAGTTTTATTATAATATACATTGAACGTATCCAAAGACAATGTTAGAAAATATTAGAAACTAAGAAGTTAATGGAAAAATATGCGGTGTATTGAAATACCAAATTTACCTAAGTTTTGTAGTTTTTAGAAGGTTTGAAAATAAACCTTGAATATGAAAGGTAATTATCTTACACCTAGATATATTTTCTTTTGATGCGTGGGTGGTTAATTTGAAAAATTATGCATCATGTATTTAGAATATCATATGTTTTAGTATATATTTTTTATATATTAATAATTATTTAAAAAAATATAAAAATATTTATTTTAAACTTATATAGTTGTGGAAATTTTGACAATAAATTAAAAAAAAATAAAATATTTTATTTTTTATATTATTTTTTTTACTAGTTTTTAATAAGGAAAAATCATAAAAAAAAAATTATAGAATTTTGATGGGCTTCTATAATTAAATAAATAATTGTATTTTTTTTGTGGACACCATACATACATAACAGAGTACGACCATTTTCTGTTTTCAGGAGGGATTTTCAAGAAAGTGTGGAACAAGAATATAGAATTAAATACTTTTTTTAATGAAGAAGGTGAATTACAATATTTTTATTAAAAGAATTTATTTGTATTTTACAATTAATTTTAAATATTTAAATAAAAAAATATTTTTAGAGTATATAATGATTTTAGATTATTTTTTTATTAAAAATAAATAATCAAAAATTTTTTTAGAGTATTAATGATATTAGATTTTTTTTTTATTTAAAAAATAAATAATATATTGCTACTTTTTTATGGTTTTTTTGAATGGGTTGTCTTTTTTAATACTTTAAAGTAATACAATTCCACAAACAACTAAATGGGTTTCTATTTTGAATGGATGAATCTTTTTTTTATACTTCAAGTGTAATACGATATCCCACAAACAACTAAATAGGCTTTACTTAATTTTAATTAAAAAATATTCTTTATAATGGGTAAGAAATAAGTTAATTATTAAACCAAAATTTATAAATATTTGATTTTTTAATATTTAACTTATTTCTTTTAGAACCACCTACTTAATAAAAATAAAATAATTCTAACAACAATCTTTAATAATAAGTGACCATTCACTAACAACAACTGAGTTATTATATCCACTACTATTGAAGAACAAGAATATACTCTTCTCACCCTACACCCATGGTTTGCATGAGAATAGGCGCAACATGTCACTACTATTGTAATAGAAACGAGGCCAGGGAAAATATTAGGGGCTAATGTTTGTTGGTGGGTTAATATTCCATGTTTTTTCCAAAATTCGCTAATTTCCATTTTTCTAAAAATAAATTCAGCCAAATTTTATAGTATAAAATTATTTTACCTTAAAAATCATCAATATTATATATTTTCTAATATAAAATAATTAGAAATATAAACATTTTTACAAAATTACATCAAACAATTTTAAAAATGAAATTAGATATTAGAGACTAAAAATTCACCAAGGTTGCTAAATTTTAAGATAAACTTCCATCCTTCAAATTTTCACTGAATCAAGGCTACAATTAACTTTCGATTATTGTATACTAAATTGACCAAACTACGGGTGAAATCAAAAGAGGTTTCATGACTCTTAAAGCTCGCCTCAACAAAGAAGGCAACGACACAAACTTGAAGGAGTCTCCACATTACTATGAATTGATATATGCATTAGTGTAATGAAAATAGACATGCGTGAAATGAGGACTCTGTTGTTGAGTTGATCATACATAATCAACATATTGATTCAACACTTCCAACGAATGAAATTTTTAAGGATTTAATATTACATCCTATGTAGAGTAATATAAGTGATTATTTTGGTTTGAGAATTCATACATAAGAAAATATTCAATAAAAAATATGTAATTTATTATTAGAATTGGCAATTCTTTTTATGAATATCATCATTTTACTTATATAAGTATTTTTTTTTAAAACTGGGGAATTTTTAAACAAATGGGCCAATATGTTTTAAAGAAAATGTCTAAAACATAGCTAATTAGCTAAATTTTGCCCTTAAAATTTTCCTTGTTTCCAACCAAAACAACCTTTGATTAATGAATGAGATTTAATATACACTTTGGATATTGGTACTAGGTATGCTCATCTCCATTTTGAATTCCCATCCCATTGTTGGATTTCTAAATCTACTTTCTAAATGTAGTAAATTATCCAATTATTGGATTTCTAAACATTCTTTTGGAATCTATTACATTATAAAAACATATTGATAAAATATTACAAGTTTAGACATTTATTTATAAAAACATAGAATAAAATATTTCGAAGTTCATATAAAATTAGAAGAGTTAGTCTTTTCAGGACTTAAGCAATGGGTTAATGGCCTAAAATTGAAATTAGAGGCATTTGGTATGATATCACTAGATTACTTTAATTTTATTTAATAACAATCATCACTAAGCATATTCATTGGATTTATCTCTAGTAGTTGGGATGAATGATTTTTATTTTCTCCAGACAATTAAATAACAATTGTGAGTAGGCATTGTTAGATATCTAATTACTAGTCTATACATATGTGTGATCATTATTGATAGAGTTCTAGGCTCTACAAGAAAATGAGCCTATTCCTATTGTTTAGGAGTTTGTTGAGGCCTAGTTGGTTGAGAGATTCTCTCCAACTAGAAAATCTCCTAATTTGGTGTTTAGTTTAGATATGTTCTCAACTAAGTTATTTTGTTCAAGATAGTTCTCATATCTTAAGACTAAGTTTCTTGTATCAATATTTATAACATTATTTTTTTGAATATAGAGTGTACTCAACAAAATTAATTTGGTGTCATAGTAAATATGGGCCTGAATCCGTCATTGGAGCACCCAGGTGAAACTTGTGAGAATAGAAACATTGGACCTATGAAGACCATTGTAGTGTGTAATATGTAGAGTATTTTTCTTGTGGAGAGAAAATGTAGTTATGTGTTGTGGAGCTATGTTGAAGTTTGTGTAATGCCGGTTAGTATCAAGTAGAGTGAATTGGTGATCTAAGTATTATGTGGAGCAATGAAGTCTAAGTTGTATGAGATGTCTAATGGAGAAAAGCTAACTGATGATGAAGTTGATGAGATGCTCCATGAGGTTGATGCTAATGGAGATGGTCAACTCAACTATGAGGAATTTGTCAAAATGATGTTGGAAAAGTGAGATGAATGTAACGTCATACATGGTATATTTTAAAGATAATTGTGGTACATTATATAGCTAGCTACCTTCATGTTTATAATTTTGGTTCAGAGAGTATCAATAAGAAAAATCAGAGGATTCCCTCTTTTATTTCCATGTTATTTAGGAAACCCTCTTTCGTTTTGTTAGAATGCTAAAATGCAGTAACAATAGAACTTTCGATTTAAAATCAAGTTTTTGCTATGAATTTTATTTTGAAATATGAATTAAGTGGAAGGCTTTGCAGATGTTTGATCTAATGAAAAAGATGATGCCACATGGTACATGGAGTGTTGAATGAATGTATGAAAAATATTGTTTAGCTGCAAATGTATGTATGAACATGGGTATGGAGCATACATATCATCCTCAACATTTTGTAGAGGTTAAAAAAGACCAATGTATTGATGGGGATTGAAACAAGATAGTGGAAGAAATTTTAAACAAGAACATGTCTCCCCACTCAGTGTTGTTGTTTACACCTCTTAGGTCATTAAATATGGAAATGTGAAGAATTTGGATAAGGAATATGCATTGTTATAGGCAATGAATTTAAAAGTGATTTGCTATGAGTGTTGGAATTACAGTGTTCTTATCAAAGTGATGATGGTTTTGCATAAGTCAGATGAAGCTATTGAATTTCTTGAGAAGAGGAGCCATCAAAATTAAAGCTAAGGAAGGTCTAACATAGACATGAAGGAACTGATTATTTCTCTTGGTAATAATCTTTTAAATTTCCATATTGATCCTAGGTAACTTAATATGTAAATGTAGTTACTTTGTTAGAATTAGCAACTCTAATAAATGGTAGATAAAGTATGCAGATTGAACACAAACATTGAGATGGAGATGTAAATATTGGAGTTGCAGAGACCAAGTTTGTGCATGCCTAGTAAAGTGGAATTATGTGAGTTCTTGAATCATCTTGATATTTTTAAAAGGAAAATTATTGAGCCTAGTCCACTCAATATTTCAGTGCAATATTGTTAGAACTGACTACTCTTAACAATTGTTTAATGAAGGATAGAAGCATCAAGAAGAATAAATCAAGATGACCTATCACAAGGAATACAAGAAGAAGGCATGTGCATGATTCCAAAGGAGAACCATGTATATCAAACACAATATAAATGAGGAAGTTGGTGACAAAAATTATGGCAAAGAGAATAAAGAGAATGTTAGTAGGAGTGCAGTGGTTATAATGAATATTGGAGTAGTAGCTGAAATCTTGGACATATTTAGGTAATGTTGCATGAAATAAAGCAGACTCGTGACATATTATTGCTATAGCAAGTCTACATTTCATGTGATGTTTTGTATTAATACTTAAAAAAATTTATGTACCTTTCATGTTTATAAGTTAGAAGGTGTTGTTCCTATATTTTTTTATCATGAAAAGGTCATATTGTTGTAAGACCCGAGGAGTCGTGTGTAGAACTTTCTCATGTGTTCCCTAGTGACATGATGCTTCTTGTCTATTTTAGCTTATTAGCCTTTGTTAGAGAATTATTAAACACTTTGAAAGAGTGTTCCATGCATTGGATGGACACACTTGGGTGAACCATATTAGTTTTAGACTCCATGAGGTGAAATTTTATATTTAGGGAGAGTTCATCAAGAAGTTGGATGAACCATGTACATGAAGGACTTCATAGTATACCGATGGTTGCATCAATTAAGTATGGTCGATATTCATAATGTCTCATTTTTACTTGTAATAAATATAGCTTTTATTTGTAAAATAAAAAATATATGAAGCATGTTCTTCATGTTTGCAAGAAAAGGAAAATAATTATTTATTTTTAGAATAAAAAGAAAAATTATAAAAGACATGTTCTTCATGACCTTTCCAAAAGAAATTAGAATTTTTGAATTTGTATTTTTGCCTCCACAATAGACCAAATTGGTCGTCCAAGTTAACATGTAAACCTTCCCAAGGAGTCACCCATTCACATTATTTGAAGGCTATAAATAGCCCATTCCACCTCCTCCTAAGAGAACTTCATATGATCACATATATCTCTATTCTAAGAAAATAAAGATAAGGAATACAAGGCTAAAAATAGAAGGAGGAGATTCACTCCATTTTACCTCACTCTAGTGATCAAAGAAAGTTGCATTTACGATGGTTTTCTATGGTATATTTTTTGTGACATAGTGAAAAGTCTCAAGTAGAGTTGTTGGATGAACAATGGCCCTCCTATATATGTGAACCAAACCCTATTGCAAAAGACTCTGTGGACATAATTGAGGACACTTGTCGTGGATCTTATGGAGGGTTGACTTTACTCTTTGTGGATGGTCATCTAGCTGGTTATTTTGACTTTGATTTACCTATTGTTGGATTATTTCTCTAAGAAAATGGTTGGTTGGGTTTTCCCCCCTTAGTGGGTTTCCCAGGATAAAATTTTCTTGTCTCTTAGTGCATTTGTGATCTATATTTTTCTATTGTATATGGTGTTTAATTTCAAAAGTATAATTACTTAATGATCAAATTGTTTCACTAAAAAACATCCATATCATCAGGACTAATTATCATAGTTCAGAAACATTGTAATTGCATCTATTGTATTGGAAAAATCAACATGGTTTCAGAGCTTTTGAAAAAAAAATGGTTTCAATTTCATGTTAAGAAGATATAGGTGATAGAGTAGCCTTCATTGATGGGAAAGTCCTTGTGTGGGATAAGGACCCTAACATAAATTTTTCTAGGGTTATTGGGATTCATGAAGGGAGGTTGTATAAACTCCCACGGAAATATTCTCATGATATACTGAACAACGATATTAAACCTTATGAGCTATGGCATAGGAGATATGCACACATTCATTATAAATCTTTGCTAGATTTGACAAATTGTTTCAAGTCTACCGTATTTTCAAATTGATGATAAAGGTGTGTGTAAGTGATGTGCTCTTGGAAAGAATGTTAAGAAACCCTTTCCAAGAAGTGAACATAGGTCCAAAGATATTTCAGATCTAGTCCACTCTGATTTGTGTGTTCCTATGCCAATGAAATATATTGGAGGCACTCTTTATTGTGTATCCTTTATTCATGACCTCTCTCACAAGCCTTGGATCTATCTTTTGAAGTCAAAATATGAAGTTTTGAGGAAGTTCCATAAATTCAACGTTGAAGTGGAGAACCTAACAAGGAAGAGAATCAAGACTCTCAGATCGGATAATGGAGCATAATACAAATCCAAGAAAATCATTTCTTTTTGTAAGGAATATAAGATTAAGAGGGAGCTGATAGTTCCCTATAATCCTCAATAGAATGGAGTGGATGAGAGAAATAATAGATATATTAAAGAATCTATGAAGGAAATGGTGTATGATCAATATGTACCAATTCTCTTGTGGGAAGAAGAAGTGAGGACATATGTATACATCCTAATTAGAAGTATCACCGACTTTGGGAAGATAAGACTCTTGAAGAAGCATTTACCAATTAGAAGCCACAGGTTGATCATCTAAGAATATTTGGTTGTCTAGTGTTCATAAATGTACCCAAGGATAAGAGAAATAAGTTAGATCCATTCGAAAAGAAGGGAATATTTTTTGGGTACATGTTAGGTCCCTATAATACTAGTGATCCACCCATTACTATTATCATTGAAGACCTTATTGTTATTTTTGTTCCCTTATTGTGCCCCATAGAAGCTCACTATTGTTATTGTTGTGCCCTTATGTTATTATTGTTATGTTGACTTTGATTATATTGTGACCCCTTAGACTCCTATATATAGAAAGGAGTTTTTTTCATTTGTATCATCCAAGAATTGTTCATTTGTGTAATGTAAAGAAGGTTTCCCCCTCAAATAGGTTGATTTTGAAGTTGTTTCTCTATCTTTTCGTCTATTTTGTGAGCTGATTGCATAAAAATTGGTATCAGAGCTTTGGATTTTAGGGTTTTGCTGCTTCAAACAAGCCATCATGGAATTTTTGCTATAACATTTTTTATACGACATTTCAAAAGCTAAAATTAAAACCCATTTGAGCAGAAATCATGATTAACCTCAAATATGAATTTTCGATCTTGTCTCGCTATAGTTTCGGAGTTATGATCCAAGGAAGTTAGAGTTTTTTCATTCTCCCAAATTATATCTCAAACAGGTGACCTGAGGAAAATCATCATAACTTTCTCTCTGAGCATCAGATTAAAATTTAGTAACAAGTTAAAGAAATAAGACAACCTATATTCTTTTGTGTATTGGTTTCATAACCTAAGGTCGAAACAATGACACATGGAATTTTATACAATTTCACTTTACTGAACTAGTCTATAATCATGTCATCATGGGAGAGTTGGCAGAACTCTTCCTTGGAGAATCCAATATTGATCAGACTCACGAGGTTGGAAAGAGGACTCAGAGGACTACCATAGGATGAAATTTTAGACCTTGGAGATCTGCAATTACAGAGATACAACAAATTCAATATCGAGCTCCTACAAAGTGAAAAAGGTGTGTAGTTTTCTTTAAATTTTGAATAAGTTTGGTTTGAAAAATTAGTTTGAAGGAATTCAAAGGGCATAGTGAAGCATATTTATCATTAATTGATGCCCCAAAGAAAGAAATTTGAAACACCTAGTAAGAAACCTAAAATATCTAACATGACTCATGAAGAAGAGGAAAAAATGCAACATGATATATCAAAATTACGAGACCAAGTGCAATAAGATTCACTCTCACAAAAAGTAACAAAAGCTAAGATGGATGGTTTAAAGAAAGGCCTGGAAGCTAATATGGATGGTTTAAAGAAAGGCATGGAAGCTAAGATGGATGGTTTAAAGAAAGGGGTGGAAGCTAAGATGGATGCTTCAGAAGTAAACATTGAAAATTTGAAGAAAGACATGGAAGGTTTGAAAGGAGGTTGGCAAAGTTTCAACAAGAAATGCTTCCTAATGGAGAAAAGGTAGTAGAGGAAACTCATAATGAGAACAAAAGAAATGTTATTCATGATTTCATACACTCTAACATTGGATTGAAGACCCACCATGTTCCAAAGATCGATACGAGGAAGTTTGATGGCAAGGATTCCGTAACATGGATGCTATAGATGGAGCAATATTTCAATCTCCATAATGTGCAAAGCACACAAAAGGTACACATTGCAACTTTATATTTGGAACCAAATAAGTTTTTATGGTATCAATGGCTTGGCTCTCGTAAACAAATTGTCACTTGGGTAATTTTTACAGAATAAATGATAACACATTATGAGGATACGAAAAGAAACACTTTTTTTAGCCAATTGATAAATCTCAAACAAAAGGGTTCAATGATGGAGCACATTGAGGACTTCCAAAACTTGAGTATATGGATAAAATATATTCCAAAGGAGCATAGGATTGATGTTTTCGTAGGGACTTTAAAGGATAATATCCAACATGAGGTTCGCCTTTGGGAACCTAATTCATTGTTGAAGGCATTCAGGTTGGCAAGAAAAATGAAAAGAAAAATTATGGCAATAAGGAAGCCTACCACTCACAACTATAAATATGGAAGTGTTGTTTCCCCTAACCTTAAACAACCTACAAGGTTGGCACCACAACAATTGGAAGGAAAAAGAGAAAAAGGGCTTTGTTACGATAATGATAGAAAATACACTAAAAGTCGTAAGTGCGCTGAGAAGAAATTATTTTACATAGATTGTGAAGAGGAAGAATTAAAGGACCAAGAAACATCAAAAGAAGAGGAAATACACTAGGAACAAACCATAGAGAAAGAAGAAATGAATCCGACCATATCTTGTAATGCATTGGTCGGAATTACCGCTCCTCAAACTATTAAGATAGAAGGACATATCAAGAAGAAAAAGGTAATAGTGTTGATTGATTCGGGCAATACTCATAATTTTATTCATTGTAAGATAGCCAAGGAATGGAATTTCTTCCTATATCCAGCACCAGAGTGTCAAGTGATGGTTGCAAGTGGAGGAACCATAAATTTCTCTTGAATGTGCCATAATATAAAGCTTTCCATGGGAGAATAGGTAATGAATAGCCCAATGATTTCCATTCCAATGGGTGGTGATGATGTTGTACTAGGAGTCCAATGGCTACAATCTTTGGGTATGACAACTTTCAATTTTCAAGAACTTTTCATGAAATTTTTTTCAGAAGTAAAAGAAGTTGAATTAAGGGGTATTGCTGGGAAACCGGGAAAGATAATCATCTCTAACAGAATGAAAAAGATTATGAAGAAAGAACAATGAGGCGTAATTGTACAATTATGTTCACTAGAGGTTCCCACGTCGAAATAATCTATTTCTCCAGATCTCCAAAAAGTCTTGGACAATTATTCCAAGGTATCAAATACTCCTAAAGGCCTCCCACCAATTTGTAGTCATGATCATGCTATTCATTTGATTCCAAGAAGTGTTCCTCCAAACATCAAGCCTTATAGATATCGTTATGCCCAAAAGAGTGAAATTGAATGTATGGTTGCAAAAACGCTAGAGGCTGGTATAATTCAACCTAGTCAAAGTTCCTTCTCTACTCTAGTAGTATTGGTGCACAAGAAGGATGGATCATGGCACATGTGTTTGGATTATAGGGAGATCAACAAGCTCACTGTTAAAGATAAATTTCCCATTCATGTCAATGATGAATTATTGGATGAATTGCATGGATAAATTTACTTCACCAAGTTGGATCTTCCTTTAGGACATCAACAAAACATAATGAAGACTGAAGACATTCTGAAAACAACATTTAGAACTCATGATGGTCATTATGAATTTTTGGTCATGCCTTTTGGCCTTACCAATGCACCTTCTACATTTCAAGGTTTGATGAATTCCATTTTCAAACCCTTCCTTCGAAACTTTATGTTAGTATTTTTTGATGATATACTAATCTACAACAAGTCTTGGAAGGATCATGTTCAACATGTTGATAGGGTACTCAAACTATTGGAGGAGAAACAATTATATGCAAAAGGATCCAAATGTTTTTTTCGAGTACAAGAGGTGGAATATTTGGGTCATATTGTATCTTATGAAGGTGTTAAGGTAGACCCTAGCAAAATTAAAGCCATTAAAGAATGGAAAATCCCTACATCCATAAAGCATATGCAAGGATTTATCGGGTTGACACGGTATTATTCCAAGTTTGTTAAGAATTATGGGAGAATAACAGCACCTCTAACAACATTATTGAAGAAATATGCATTTTCATGGACTCCAAAAGCAACAAAGGCCTTTGAACATCTTAGAGAGGAAATGTGTAAAGCACCAGCCTTAGCTATTTCGGACTTCACAAACACCTTTAATGTGGAATGTTATGCCTCAGGAAATGGAATTGGTGTTGTTTTAATGCAAGAAGACAGACCCATTGCTTTTGAAAGTTGTCGAATCAAAGGAAAGTATCTACATAAAGCTATTTATGAGAAGGAAATGTTGACAATACTACATGCACTTAAGAAATGGTGACCCTACCTAATGGGAAGACACTTCAAGGCTAAAACAGATCATGATAGTCTTAAATACTTTTTAGAACAAATATCATATTCATAAGAGCAACAAAAATGGGTCACAAAGATGTTGGGTTATGAATTTAAAATCATCTACAAAAACGTCAAGCACAATTTTGTGGCAGATGCACTCTCAAGAAAGGATGAGGATGTGGAGGTATTGCTTTGCGCCATTTCTATTATCCAACCAAATTGGATAAACAAAGTAAGGGATGAATGGAAGAATGACGAAGAAGTTTGGGCACTCATTCAAACGTTACAACAAGATCCCAGTACAACTGATACATTTAGATGGAAAAATGATTCATTATGGTACAGATATCGCTTATACCTATGTAAGAATTCCCAACAAAAACAAAAGATTCTTATGGAATTGCACAACTCTCCCTTGGGAGGACACTCAGGATTTTTAAAAACTTACCACTGGGTTAAGAAGGAATATTTTTGGGATAGCCTTAAATCTAATATTCAAAAGTTTGTGGCAGAATTTTTTTCTTTCCAAAAAATAAAGTTGAAACAATTAAGACTCGAGGTCGATTACAACCATTATCCATTCCAAGCCAACGTTGGGAGGAGGTTTCAATGGATTTTATCACAATTTTACCCAAGTCCGAAGGAAAGAGTGTCATCATGGTGGTAGTTGAGATACTTACCAAGTATGCACACTTTTGTGCATTATCTCGTCCATTTAAAGCCAATACAATTTCTACTACATTTATGGAAACAATTCAAAAGCTACATGAAAACCCAAAGATTATTGTAAGCAACACAAATCCCATTTTCACTGGAAATTTTCGAACATAATTATTTTTCTTTTCTTAGTACTCAGTTAGCTCATAGCTCATCTTATCATCCTCAACCTGATGGGAAAACTAAGATGGTAAACAAATTTTTAGAAGGATATCTTCATTTCTTTGTATCTGATAAATAGACACAATGGGTCAAATGGTTGCCTCTGCCTGAATGGTGGTATAACCCTTCCTTCCATACTACATCAAAAATGACCTCATTTATGGCACTTTATGGATATCGTCCACCATCCATCACATCATATTTAAGAGAAAATTCCAAGGATCAAGCAGTGGAAGATCACATCGAGCATCAACAACAAGTTCTCCAACTCTTAAAGGATAACCTCCCTTTGGCACATAATAGAATGAAAGAACATGCAGATCAACATCGCAGTGAAAGATGTTTTGATTTAGGTGATTGGATATTTATATGGATACAAACATATAAACAAATGTCCCTCAAGCAAGCTAAGAAGGATAATAAATTATAGCCAAAATATTATGGTCTGTATAAGGTGTTGCAAAAGATTGGTACTATGGCATATAAATTGGAGCTTCCTGCAGCTTCCCAAGTGCACACATATTTCCATGTTTTGTGCTTAAAAAAGGTTATAGGTGACAAGATCCCCATTGAAACAATATTGCTAGAACTTGACGATGAAGGAAAATCATATTGGAATCTGAAGCAGTCACAGAAACAAGAACTTGACAGCTACGAAATCGATCAATTTTGGAGTATCTCATCAAGTGGAGGAACTTACCCACTGAAGATTCCACATGGGAGGATGAGAATTTTATACAAAAGCATCTAGAACTACTCAAGCATTGAGGACAACACTTTTTTCAAGGATAGGGGCATGTTAGGTCCCAATAATACTAGTGATTTCCCCATTACTATTGTCATTGTAGCGCTTATTGTTATGTTATGCCTCTATTGTCCCCATATTGTTATTATTGTGCCCCATAGAAACCCACTATTGTTACTGTTGTTCTCTTATATTATTATTGTCATGCCAGCTTTGATTATGTTATGACCCTTTAGACTCCTATATATAGAAAGGAGGTTTATTCATTTGTATCATCCAAGAATTGTTCATTTGTGTAATGTAAAGGAGGTTTCCTCCTCGAAGAGGCTGGTTTTGAAGTTGTTGCTCTATATTTTCTTCTATTTTGTGAGCTAGTTGCATAACAATATATTGATCCATCAAAAGCCTATAGGATCTATATTCTAGGGCAATGACAGTTTGAAGTAAGTGGGGATGTGACTTTTGATGAAGATGTCACTTATTGAAAATCCTGAAAAGAACACTCACACACTAAAGATGAAGAGAAGAAGCATGTGGCTCCCAAAGAAAAGGTTACACATGAGAGGAAATTTCAACCTAAAAGTGGCCTCCTAAGCAAAAATAGGAAAATAATAAAATAAGTTATATGAATTTTGGAGGGAAAATAATAAAATAAGTTATATGAATTTTGGAGGGAAAATATTTTTTTTTAATTGTATTTTTGGCTTATCTCCTTATAACTTCACTCAACTTTCAAGTGTATGCACTCATTGGATGCGGAATTGAATTATGCATCGAATTAATGCCCATTATGCATACTTTTGAGAAGACCCACATTGATAATAAAAAAATGAAGATACACTAAAAAAAACATGTTCAATGTGGGTCTTCTCAAAATTATGCATAATGGGTACTCGTTGGATTTGGAATTTAATTCCACATCCACCGACTGTCTACACTTGAAATTTGAGTAAACCTATAAGGAGATAAGCCAAAAATACAAAACATTTTTTTTATTTCACCTCCAAAATATTTACATGTACCTCTTTTGTAAATTTAAAAGATTTTGATTGGTTTACATATTGTGTACATGAAAATTTCATGGGAACTTTTAGGATAAAATTTCCTTTATTGGGTCCTCCCACATCCTCAAGTCATCCTAAATATCATGAGGAAATTTCAAAAGGATGTTGTGAGCCATTGGATCCTATGGTTAATCTAGAAAATAGAATAGACTAGCTTGGATCAAACTTATTTTGTAGGACGCAGAAGGAGATGCAGCTCTGCAAAGCACCTTCGGGGAATATACAAGACCTAAGAAGTATTCTAGTTATGCAGCCTTAATCACTAACTTGATTGATTTTGAACCTTCCAACTTCGAGTAAGAAGCTGCCCAACAAGTATAAAGGGATGCAATGACGGAAGAATACTAATCTATTATGAAAAATGATGTTTGGTAAATTTTTCCAAGACATGAAGGAAAGTTTATGGTAACCTCAATGTGGATATATAAGATTAAGCATGCAGATGATGGGAGCATTGATAAATACAAGGAAATATTCCTAGCTAGATGATTCTTCTAGAAAGAGGAACAAGATTATGATGAGACCTTTGCACCGGTTTCTAGGTACAACACAATTATATCCCTTGTTTCTATTTCTTCATTTATGAGATGGAAGTTAAATTAGATGGATGTGAATATTTATTTTGTCAATGACATGATTGAGGAAGAGGTGTACATATAGCAACCTCAAGGTTTTGAGCTTCATGGGAGAGAATATCATGTCTTCAGATTAAATAAGGGATTGTATGGACTCAACCAACCTCTAGGAGCTTGGTATGCTAGAATTGATGCATATCTAACGAGACGTGGTTTCTCCAAGAGTGCTATTGATTCAAACCTTTATATCAATATTGTGAAAGGTGAGCTTTTGATGCTACTATTATATGTTGATGATTTATTCCTGATAGATGTAAAGCATCTTATTTTTCAATGTGAGAGGGAGTTGGCCTCTGATTTTGACATGAAGGATCTTGGCTTGATGCATTACTATTTGGGATTAAAAGCCTTGAAGAAACCCAGTTAAATCCTTCTTAGGAAAGGAAATTATTACTTCAAGATCCTTCAAAATTTTGGAATGATGGAATGCAAGTCTGTGGAAATGCATATGGAAACGAATATAATAAAGCTAAGGGATTGTCAGTTTGACCTAGTTGATCCATCCATGTACCAAAATTTCATTCGATTGTTGATGTATTTGGTGAATTAGGCTAGACAGTTTCTTTGCAATGAACACCTTCAGTTAGTCACAGATGGAAACGAGACATGAGCATTGGATTGTAGTAAAGTATATACTGAGATATTTGCTTGGTACTATTTACTATTGATTTAGATATGCCTTTAGTGGTGAGATACATCTATAGGGATATACAAATTATGAGTGGGCAAGGATTGCGAGAGATAGGAAGAGTACATCTAGTGTGTGTTTTAGTAAGGGATTTGCTATGATATCCTACATGAGCAAGGAGTCGACATCTATCGCACTCAGTACTACATAGGAAGAGTATATTGGAGCTTGTTTGGCATGTTGTGAGGGAGTATGGCTTTGTAATCTACTCTCTAGATTACTCAACCAAATGCTGGAACCAACTATGTTGTTTTCTGATAATCAAAATTATGTGAAGCTGATGGGAAATCAAGTGTTTCATGATAAGATGAAGCATATTGATATTTAGTACTACTACTTTTGTGATATGGTGCATCAGGGAGCAGTGAGGCTCTAGTATATTCCCATTGATGAGCAAAGAACTAATATTCTCTTAAAGCCTCTATCCTGGGTGAGGTTTGTATACTTCGAGGACTCTATTAGACTTCTGTAGAATCCCTCTATTAGTGAGAGGGAGCATTGATGTGAAATTAGGAGCGGCATGTCTCGTACTATTGGTGACAACAAGAACATGGGCCAGACTATTGATGAGTGGACAAGAGGGGCATGGCTCAAACTATTAGTAACAACAAGAGCATGACCCATATTGTTGGTAAATAGTGTGAGGGACAAACATTCTATATGGTCCATGAGGCTCAAACACTCAATGGAGTGGGTGCCTTTTGAGTTAGTGGCCTAAAGTGAGGCCTTTGGAGTTCTGACATGGGTATCCTTGGGGTTTAACCATGGGTGATGGCAACTGTGAACTAGTTAAAGTATAATAAGGTGAGTTTGCCACCTAATCATGGTGTCTACTTGAGTGAGTACCATTGGTTAGGAGTGCTAACCTAGTTTTTGGTACCTATTATTGATGATGGTGTTGATGTAGGTCAAGAGTGTTGACCTAGATGATGATGCTATGGATGAGTTGTATGTTTCCTTAGAGAAATCATGTATACGAAGAACATTGGGGTAGTCATTATGAAGAATTCCCTAGCTAAGATAGAGCATTGAATTTTGTAGCTATGGATAGTCTTCATAATCTTTCTTTTGTACTTGTAATAATGAAATATAAACTATATTTGTAAAATAAAATTTAGATGAAGCATATTCTTCATGCTTGCAAGGAAAGGAAAATATTTAATTATTTTTATATTCAAGAGAAAAATTATGAAAGGCATGTTCTTCATGGCCTTTGTAAAAGAAAATTATAGTTTTTTAATTTGTATTTTTTCCTCCACAAGAGACCAAGTCGACCCTCCAAGTCATCATGTCAGCTTTCCCAAGGAGACACCCATTCACATCACTTGAAGGATATAAATAGACCATTTGAACTCCTTCGAAGAGAATTTTGGATCATTGCATCTATCTATTTTCAAAGCGAAGAAAGAAAAGGAATACACGACTGAAGATAAAAGGAAGAGATTAACTTAATTTTCCCTCGCTCTATTAATCAAGAGAGGTCAAGTTTTGGATAGATTTTTTGGTATATTTTATGTGGTATAGTGTGAAGTTTCTATGGCATATTGAAAAGTATAAGGAATAGTTCCAAGATGAATTGTGATCCTCTTGTAGATCTGAAGTAGACCTTGTTACATAAGATTTTACGGGCAGAATTGAGGACACTTGTCTTGGATCCTGTGGAGGGTTGACTTGGCTCTAGGTGGATGGGCATCTTGTTGGTAAATCTGACTTTGATGTATCTCTTGTTGCATTTATTCTCTAATGAAAAGGTTGGTTGGTTTTTCCCCCCTCCGTGGGTTTTCTGAGGATAAAATCTTCTTGTCTCTTTGTGCATTTGTGATCTCTATTGTTCTACTTTGTATGGTGTTGAATTTTTGAAGTATAATTACTTAATGACCATATTGTTGTAGTAAACAACATCTAGATCATTGGAAGTAATTATCATAGTTCACAAATAAAGTACTTGCATCTATTGTACTAGAAAAATCATGAAGGTACGCATGCATATCCGTTGATGGTTGTTCCATTATATGGATGTCAATTTGGTGATGTTTTCATGATTGAGGTAGAAGGTGTAACTTCCAGGTTGGACCATAGGTATATCTTGTTGAATAAGAGGATCTTCTGTATGATGTGTGCTACAGAGAAGATATAGATGAAGACCTTAACAAACGAAAATGAAGAAAAATAGATGTTAAGGGGGAGTGTTAGAATATATCTAACTACTACCTTTCTATACGTATGTACTATCATTACTGGTGGCGTTTTAGGCTCTATGAGAGAATGAGTATGTCCTATTGTCTAGGAGTTTGTTGAGGCCTAGTTGGTTGAGAAGTTCTCTCGAGTTAGATACTCTCCTAGTTTTGTGTTTGGTTGAGACATTTTTTCAACTAAGTGATTGGGTTCAAGATATTTCACCTATCTTGAGACTAAATTTCTTGTATTAATATTTGTAACATCTTAGTACCAACATCTTAATATGTTAGTAATATTCATTACTAACAGTCGTTGCAGGGACCACTAAAAAAGCTAATGATAATGGTTTGGAAGCTTACTAACAATTCCAAACCATATAATGGTTTGTTATAATAGAAAACCTAACATTTTTTATGTAATGGAAAACCTAACATCTACTAATATAGAACCATATGTTAACCATCACTCGAGAGACCACTTAAAAAGGTATTAACTGTCACAGTGGGAAATACATGGACTAACTATTAGAAAATCAGAGAGATGCATAACAATGAAATCAAATCTCATTGATCAAACTTCTTGGACAACCAATACATTATATAGGCATAGATAGAGAGCTTCTAGGACAATCTAGATCCAAATAGTTCAGATCACCAACTCACAACACAAATTACTAAGACACAACTGATGACAGATAGACTCAAACACTAACTACGAGAACACAACTCGTCAACTCTATCTGGACATATCATTTCTACATTATTCCAACATCCCCCCTTAATGGAGAAATGGATTTTCAATAATGCCTAGTTGTTTTCTACATACTTCAAATTTCATCTTTCCAAGAGGCTTGGTAAAGATGTCAAATCTGATCAGGGGGGAGAATACAAATCAAGAGATTTTAATCAATATTGCAAAAGTCATGGGATTCTACAACTATTTACAATGCCTCATACACCTTAGCAAAATGGAGTTGCTGAGAGGAAAAATAGAACAGTAGTGGAATGTGCGCGGAACATGCTTCAAGGTAAAAATATCTCTAATGGTTTTTGTGCTAAAGCCATTAACACTGTTGTTTATTTGAAAAATAGGAATCCGACCAAAATTTTAGATCTAAAAATACCTTTTGAAGCATTATGGATATAAAGAAAAAGTAAATCATTTAAGAGGTTTTGGATGCAAGGCGTTTGCACACATTCCAAAATATGAAAGAAGAAAAGTTGATGCAAAATCAATTAAGTGCACATTCATTGGTTATTGTGATGATCAAAAGGCATACAAGTTGTTTGATCCTAATTCACATAGATTGCTTGCAAGTAGGGATGTGGTGTTTCATGAAAATGTAGATGAAGGTGATAAAATGAATAACACATGTGTATGGCATGATATTAATGATTATGTCAAAATAGAAGCAAGTTTTGAACAACAACAGGTAAAATAACAAGTATAGGTTCAAGAGCAGGAAGCATCCAGCAGTCATGACACTCTAAGAAGACAACAAAAGACTCCACAAAGCAGGAAGAAGGATGAAAGCAGTAAAACTCAAAGGAAATCATCATGTCAAATTCAACCACCTGTAAGGTATAAATATTATGCATTAATGTCTCATGTAATGAATGTTGTAGAACCCTCAAGTTATGAAGAAGGTAAAGAATGTAAAGAATGGAGAGATGCAATGAATGAGGAATACAACTCTATAATGAAGAATGACACATGGGAATTAACACAATTGCCCAAAGATAAAGTTCCCATAGGATGCGAATGGTTGTTCAAACCAAAGTTTAATGTTGATGGTAGTATTGATAAGTATAAATCTAGATTGGTTTCAAAACGCTATCCACAAAAGGAAGGCATTGATTATGAAGATACTTTTGCACTTGTAGCTAAACTGAATATAATTAGAATCATGATTGTATTAGCTACAAAACAAAATTGGAAAATGCATCAGTTAGATGTCAAATCTGCTTTCTTGAATGGCGAATTAAAAGAAGAAGTTTATTTGGTTCAGCCTGAAGGGTTTGTAAAGCAGGGAGAGGAGCATCTTGTTTTCAAGTTAAAGAAAGCTTTGTATGGTTTGAAACAAGCACCAAGATCTTGGTATGTGAAAATTGATTTATTCTTTTATGACAAAGGTTTTGTGAGAAGTAAAAGTGATCCTAAATTGTACATCAAGAGATATGAAAATGGGAATATTGCCTTGATATATTTGTATGTTGATGATCTTATCATAACAGGTGGTGCAGTCAGGTTGATTGAAGAAACTAAAATTCAGTTGTCACGGGTATTTGAAATGAAGGATCTTGGTGAATTGCATTATTGTTTGGGTCTTAAAATTTGGAGGGAATTTGGTAAGACAATCATCACACAAAGCAAATATGCAAAGACAATCCTTGAAATATTTCATATGTTTGAATGCAAACCAATGTCTACTCCTTTGGAACAAAATGCAAAGTTGTATAATGATGATGGATCTAAAGAAGTGAACGGAACTTTGTATCGTCAATTGGTGGGAAGTTTTAACTACCTCACCACTACTAGGCCAGATATAGCATATTCTGTCAGCATTCTTAGTCAATTTATGGCTAAGCCTTGTGAAAGCCATTGGAAAGCAGCAAAGAAAGTCCCTCGATATCTGAAGGGAACACTTTATTTTGGTATTTTGTATACTGATGAATCTGATGTTGAGTTGGAAGGTTTTTCTTATTCAAATTGGGCTCAAAATCCTAACAATAGAAGATTAACCTCGAGATATGCATTCAATTTAGGATAAGGGTTTGTCTCATGGAGCAGCAAGAAATAAACAACTATTTCTTTGTCATCCAAATAAGTTGAATACAAAGCCTTGACCAATGCAACTTGTGAATCTATTTGGTTAAGGAGGATTCTTGAAGATGTTGGAGAAAAACAAAGAGGACCAACAAGCATCAAATGTGACAACCAGGGTTCCATGAAGTTGGAAAGTAATCCAATTTATTATTCAAGAACAAAACATATTGAAATCCAACATCATTTTGTAAGAGAAAATATACAATCAAATGAGATTCATTTAGTGTATTGTAATACAAGTGAGAATGTTGTTGACATCTTTACCAAGCCTCTTGGAAAGATGAAGTTTGAAATATGTAGATAACAACTAGGCATTGTTGAAAATTCAATTCTCCATTAAGGGGGGATGTTGGAATAATGTAGAAATGATATGTCCAGATAGAGTTGATGAGATGTCCTTGTATAAGTTGAATGTAACCAGGACAGGGCATAAGGCATTGGCATCTACAACAATGTCAACAAACAAGTTATGGCATCAAAGGTATGGGCATTTATATCACAATGATTTAATGTTACTTCAAAAAAAAACAATGGTTGAAGGTCTTCCTGTTATAAAGAATAATCATGTTGAATGTGAAGCATGTGCACTTGGCAAGAAACATAGGGAGGAATTTCCTATACATTAAGACAAAAAGCAAAGAGAAGTACTTGAATTAATTCATACTGATGTATGTGGACCTATGCAAACTAGATCTCTTAGAGTAGCATTGTACTTTCTTATTTTTGTTGATGCCAGATCTAGATACACTTGGGTCTATTTCATAAGAAAGAAAAGTGATGTTTTTGAATACTTTAAGGAATTCAAAAACATGGTGGAAAAACAAACTGGGAAATACATCAAAATTCTCAGCTCTGGTATCATATTAGAAAATCAGAGAGATGCACAAGAATGAAATCAAATCTCATTGATCAAACTTTTTGGACAACCAGTATATTATATAGGCACACATAGAGAGCTTCTAGTACAATCTAGATCCAAATAATTCGGATCACCAACTCACAACACAAACTACTAAGACACAACTCATAACAGATAGACTCAAACACTGACTACGAGAACACAGCTCATCAACTCTATATGGACATATCATTTCTACATTATTCCAACACTAATTGTCACCTTGGGATCACCCCGAGACCACTTAAAAAGGTAATGATAATGGAAGTTTCCTAACACTTCCAAACCATTATAATGGTTTGGTGTAATAGAATACTTAACATTTTTTATGTAATGGAAAACCTAATATCTACTAATATAGAAACATATGTTAATCGTCAATCTAAAGACCACTTTAAAAAGTAATGATAATGGTTTGGAAGTTTACTAACACTTCCAAACTGGTTTGGTGTAATAGAAAAGTTAACATTTTTTATGTAATGAAAAACCTAACCTCTACTCATAGTCTAATAGAAAAACTAATATAAAAACATATGTTTCAATAATACGTTGGCATCCTCAAAAAGGACCTAAACGTCCTAGTTTAGAACATAGGTAGCTTCCACTGCAGCACTGTTAAGTTAGTATGGTTCCCACGTACTAGCGTGCGGATCAGGTAAATAAGAGTTCTTTATAAATAAGAGAATTGAGATTTTTGTAATTCTAATTAATCTAATACCTTGGGAGCCAATTAAATTTTACCACTTCCTAAATATTAAAAATAATTATAAAAATGAAAGCGGCTAATAATCACAAATAATATAGCCTATAATTACATTTTAAATGAATAAAAGCTACATATTTCAATAAAGTAATCTTAAAATATTCCCTATGTAAATTCAAAACAAATGTCACTTACATTCAAACAAAAGATGCTAATGTCCCTTGCAAAGGTTGAAGAGTGTTCATCGATTTCAGGGTATCTACAAAGGGAAATAGTTAGAAAATGCCATTGGTTGCAGCTGTTATACAACTGCAACCGTGGGCCAGAAATTTTTTTGTTTCATCGAATAGTTTCAACATGTCATTTTGGGTCCACTGTCATGCAACCGTGCCCAAGAAGACTATTCGTATGATTGGTTACATTCTCAAAAAGTCGATCACCCACTCCTCGACTCTACAAAGAAACCGTGCAATAAACGGAACGAAAGCGAAACCAAGGACTGCGCTGGCGTACGAACATGGGGATAAACGAACGAAGATACCGGCCACGGGTATCACTAATTACGAAAGGATGGGACATGCAGTATGGAATTTCAAATTTATTTTAGGTGTTAATTCATAAAATAATATGTTTTTCATCTTTGTAATTTTAGGGTTTATGCAGATTTTTATATGTTATTTTATCTCACATTCAAAAGCTACATTGTATTGATGGACAGATAACAACTCTCACGTATTCGCATATTCTTTGTTTTTTTCTCTATTTTATTGTTGAATTACAGAAAACTTCGCATTAAACAATAATAGTGATAAGAAATGGTATGTGGTTATTTGATATGTTCAAGCTTTACCGCAAATAATAATTAATCTGGGTAGTCAACATGGGCAATCACTCGAAACATGTCAGTATTCTTACTTATTTACATGTCAGTTTTCTTACTTATTTTATAGAGGATGGGAGTCTTTTTTATCTTGGTCCTCCCAAGGAAATAGGAACAAGCTTTTTTAGTTGTAATAATCGATACTAGCAACTTGTCATGATAAGTGTGGAGAAATTGAAATAATTTGAAAAAAATTTGTAAATATGAAAAATGCATGGTTTTTATAGACAATAAATAGAGGTGAGTAACAAGTAGAGGCTTTTGTCATGGTGCTTCACTATTTTGATGGACAAATGGACTAGCGAAATTTGTATTTGATCTCGACTTATACAACAACGCAACAAAATACACATATACACATAAACACAGAGATGCAACAAAAATAAAATAAAATTTCATTAATATCAAAGAACTTAAATATGCTTACATACATAATGGAAATAAGCTAGCTTGGGCAATGGTAGCTTATCTCTCAAAAGAGATGTGGTGGCTACATGCCTCTGAACAATGTTACAATGAGGCTCAAGTGCCTTGTTATTATTGAACAACAAAGGAGAACCCTAAACAACCAAAACCCTAATCTTAGGAGATGAAACCCCAAGAGTTTGTGGGCCCTATTAGGGTTAGCTGGACAACCAATTTCCCGAGGTTGTAATTTGGTCATATGATCTTTGTTTGGCGCATATTATACCTCATCGAAAATATCTCTCTAAGGCTTGTTGCGGACCTCAAAAAAATGCCTTTTGGGGGGGGTCAAAAGAGCTTCAGAAATTTAGGATCCGAAAAACTGCTAAAAATAATAAATGCTACTATAATTAAGAAAACAGACGAAACTGGCTAAAGGTCTAGGTGGAATAGGTGGGTGGCTACCAATATCCACCTAGATCATTCCTCCCCCCTCAGGAAGCAATAGTCCCCATTTCGTGAAAAACCTCCATGAGGTGAGGAAATGTTTGTTGAACTTGATCCTTGGTGAACCACTTGCCCTGGTGAAGGAGTTGACCTGCTTTGACAACTCGATATATTTGGATCCTATGCTGGCAAGAATTCTTAATCTGTGTGTCCATGATCCTGTGATTTGTGACTTGCTCAATACAATTTAGGTTGATCTCTATTGGTGTTGGCTACTCTGTGGCGTCAGATGTGTCCAACAATGGAGGGAAGTATGATCACAACTGGTCCACATTGAATACTAGGTGTAAACCAAGGAACGGTGAAATGTTGAGCTTGAAGGCGTTGTCCCCTATAGTGTTGGTGATGGTGTACGACCCATATCAGAGAGGGAGTAGCTTGTGGTGGGGCCTAACGAGGCGCTTCTTCTACAAATGTAACTAATCTTTGTCTCCCACCTGGAACTTGTGTGGCACTCAATGATGATCATGACATTGTATGTACTTAGCATTGGCTATGTCCAATATGTCATGGACCTACTAGCAGATATGTTGAATACACCCAATGAATTTGTTAGTTTGGTCAGATTCGGATTGGTAATCAGTTGAACCCGCTTGAGTAGCTACAAATGGTATTGCCACACGAATGGGACAGAGTGGTTGGAATCCCAACCCCACTTGAAAAGGGTTGTAGCCAGTGGAGCTATGAATATCTTTGTTGTAGTTGTGTTGGAGATAAGGGAGGCTTTCATCCCATATGCGTGGACGCTTTCTAGTTGTACATGGGAAAAATGTACACGATTATCTTGTTGAAGACCTCTGTTTGGCCATCAATTTGGGGATGGAAGCCTATGGACTTAGTGAGCTTGGTATCTATCATCGAACAAAGGCTTGACCAAAACGTACTCAATAATTTGTTGTCCCAATCTGAGATAATTGATTGTGGGATCCCAAAATGTACCCACCCTCGTTCAAAGAAGATCTTAGCAATGGCTTCTGTTGTGATACTCTTCTTGCAAGTTGCCATAGTGGCCATCTTAGAGAATTTTTCGATGAACACAAATATGCAGACGTTGTGATGCTTGATAGAAGGAAGGCCCGACATGTAATCCATGGAGATGGATTCCCAAGGCCGACTAGGAGTAGGAAGAGGATTATATAGGCCTAGCTTCTTGATTTTTGGTTTTGGAATGATGCAGGAAGTGCAGGATTTGATGCACTTCCTGACATCCTATTAAGGTTTGACCAATAAAAATACTTCTGTAGCACTGCCACTATTTTCACTACCCCGAAGTGTCTAGTGACCCGACTATAGTGTGCTTCCCAAATCATCTTGGCACACTTGCTTGTAAGAACACAAAGGTGTCCCGTGTGGTATAATAGTGTGCCTTGGAGGTGAAAATTTGGAACTTTATTTCCTTCCAAGAGCATCTGGTAGGTGTTTTGGAATTCTGGATCTCCCTTGTAAAGATTCGACCACCTTGAATTCTTGTGTCCATAAGAGTCGAACACAATGGTTAGTGCCATGACCGGTGGTCGGTTGAGACAGTTTGCAACATTATTGTTGCTACCCTTTTTGTACTTGATGTTGAAATGGAACTATTGCAAATATGTGGACCCTTGTGTTTGTATGAACTACAGGGTCGGTGATAATGTGCACGATCGTTTCTTTCCCCAAAATGCAATCCTTCCATTATTGGGAAGCCTACATAATAGAATACATCTCTTTGCCATAAGTGGGATACTTTCAGACTGTATTTTAAAGTGTCTCACTATGATATGCCACCGGATGCCCCTCCTGGGTAAGAATTGCACCAATAACATAGTAAGAGGCATCTATCTCAATTTCAAATCGTTGTTGTAGGTCTGGTAATGTGAGCACTGGTGTAGAGCATAGGTGATGCTTCAAATCAACAAATGTTTTATTTTGGGATTCAAACCAAAAGAACTTTGCTTTTGCCTTGCCCTTGGTGACTTGAATCAAAGGCCAAGTGATATGAGAGAATCCCAACATGAACTTACAATAGAAATTGGCAAGACCAAAAAGTTGCAAAGACTTGTTAGAGTGGTTGGGGCTGGCCAACCTCAAATAACTTGTATCTTGGTTGGGTCCACATGCACACCCTTCTCATTAATGATGTACCCCATATATTTAACCTAGGTCATACCAAAAGTGCATTTCTCCAAATTGGCACATAATTTGTGATGTCACAGGGTTTGGAGGACCTGTCGAATATGGTGTATGTGCTCTTCCCAACTTCTGTTGAAGATCATGATGTCCTCAAGGTATAATACCAGGAATGAGTTGGTAAAGGACCATAAGATGTCTTCCATTAGCCACATGAAGGTTGCAGGGACATTCATCAACTTGAAAGGAACGACCAACCATTTGAAAAGGCCCTCCTTAGATTTGAAGTAAGTCTTCCACACATCGGAGGGTTGAATTGGTACCTAGTGGTACCCGGACTTCAAGTGAATATTGCTGAAATATTTGGCCCCCCTTGAGCTGGTCTAGAAGGTCATCAATCCATGGGATTGGATACTTATTCCGGACAGTGATCTTATTCAGTGCCCGATAGTCAATACAAATTCTCCAGGTGCCATTTTTCTTCTATACCAACATGATCAGGCTTCCATAGGGTGATGAACTTAGATTGATTTTCCATTTCTGTAACAACTCTTGAATCCGCCTCTTAATTCCATCATTCTCCATAATAGAGAGTTGGGAGATTGGTTCATTGGCTAGCAGCGCACCTGGGGTTAGATAGACAGAGTGCTTGACCTGAGAATGTAGGGGTACCCTTATGGGTAAGGTGAAAATGTCCTTATAATCTTCCATGACCTTGTCCATTTGTTGCTGCCATGTGGAGGAGCCCTATCTAGAGGTCGTGGATGTGGCCACAATATTCTTCTTTCCCTGAGGATGAATCATAAGGATGACAAATTTCCTAATCTGGGAAATGATCTTACTGTATTGCTTCGCAAATATCAAATATATGGTGGTAGGCGGTGCTACCTCCAGTATCTTATATACCTTATTTTCCCAAATAAATAATGGAAGTGTGAGGCCTAGACTCATACACACCTTAATGCTTCCACAAGTATGGTTGACCTAAAAATACATCACAAACTTCAAGAGGAGCAACATCGTATAGTACCTCATCTATGAAGTGATTGATGCTATAGGGAAGGCAACAGTTTTGGCTGACGCATAGATCTCTCCCTTAGTGACGCCACCAGATGGTGTATGTTTGTGGGTATGGTGTGGTCAGTGGGCCCAACCGCTTCATGACCTCTACTGACATAAGGTTATTTTGGCTCTCTTTATTGACAATGAACTGTAGCAGAGAACCCTTCACTCACATCTGTGAGTGGAAGAGTTGCTCCACCTCCTCTGGATCTTCAGGTTCAACCATCTCGATCTTGGTGATAGGAATAGTGGCACTAGGCTCTGCATCAATAATATTCTTCCCTTTGTCATTCCCCTTGTTATTTTTTGACTCAGAGCCGAAATGTGCATTTGATTTGGACGCCTTCAGCTTCACCAATAGTGAATACTTGGCTCGACACTCACTTGTGTTGTGAGTGGGGATCTTTTGGAACTCACACCATTTCCCCATGTCCTTCTTTATCTTTGTGGTGTTGTTCTTTTCTTGCGGTTTCGGCGAGCTATCTTGCATCCCTCTACCTTTGATTTGTCCTTTTTTCTGCTGTTTGGGGGTGCCTTTCCCTTGCTTTGTATTCACAAGTCCAAATTATCGCTTCTTCTATTTAAATTTGTGCTTGATCTTAACAACATATCAATAGGTGGCACCAAGTGAGGAGATTTCCAGGAACTCCATCTCATCCTGGATGTACTTATGTAGACAGTCATGATACTTGAGTACCAAATGTCGCTTAAAATCCTTTGTAGACAACTTCGTGCGAAGGGTATGGAAAATATTTTTGAACTCCAACACATCTTGGTCCCTTCCCTACTGTAGCGTGGTTCAATTTATGTATTTACCTCCATAGCTCCCAACAAGGTAATATTTTTCCTTGATGGCATCTCAAAAAGAATTCCAAGTGGGTGTGGCTAAAAACAGTGAGGATTCCCTATTTTCCATTTCTTCATAGTAGGTTTCCCACCAATCCTTGACGTGTGGGGTGATTTGAGAAGTGAAAAAGTAATCTTTTCCTGATTGGAAAAGTCATGAACCGAAAAATATCCTTCCAACAAATTTAACCATCTACCTATGGCATCTACATCTATTTGGCCTTCAAATATGGGAATTTCAAAGTTAACTTGTACATTAAAAGGAGTGGCATCTCCAGAGTGGCTATTGGATAAAGATGCGTCGCCTATGGGTAGCACCCGAAGGATCTAGGAAATGTTATCCAAAATTTCACTCCTCTGTCACTTGAGGGATTCCTCGAGAAATATTTTGAAAGGGTCTATTTCCCCCTCATCTTTCTTTTCTTCTACCATGGGAGGTCATCAAGGTTTGTGAGGTTAGTCTTGCAAAGCTTCAACTAGTTCGAGTCCTAACTCCTTATACTCAAACCTCATGGGGACACGGAAAGAAAAATAATGAAAGAGAATACTACTCTAATACCATTGATCCATACTTATGCAGGAAAGCTAAAAAATATAGATTTACACAAACACAGAGATGCGGCAAAAAAAGAAATTCATTTCATCAATATAGAAAACCGAAATATGCTTACATATCAAATGGAAATAAACTAGCTTAGGCGATGGTAGCTTATCTCTGAGAAGAGATGTGGTGGTTAGACGCCTCTAAACTGTGTTACAATGAGGCTCAAGGGCCTTTTTATTATTGAATAACAAGGGAAAACCCTAACCCCAAGAGATGAAATGCCAATAATTTGTGTGCCCCATTCGGGTTAGTTGGGCAGCCAACTCCTGGGGGTCATAACTTGGTCATATGACCTTTATTTGATCTCTCCAAATACTATAGTATTTTGCATAGGCCCCTGCCTACCCATGGCTATGGGCCTACTACAGATCATCTCTCCCAATTTAGGGAGGGTTTTGGTACCCAACATAATTTATTAAATGAGGTAGGATAATTTTCCTCCACCTTCTCCTTGGAGTATTTTTTATCCTTTCTTGGAAATTTCCCTTCAACCAAACCTACTAGGGTTTATCCTACCTTTGTTTGGTGGTTTTTCACTTATTCTACAAAACTATATCTCCAACAAAAACTACTTAAGATTCTAGTGCTAAGTCATGTATGGTAGGTATGACCTTCTAATTATTCATTTTAGACTTCTAATTAACCTTCTAATTAATTATAACAACCTTATAATTAATTTTTTGATCTAATATGGAAGGCTCGTAGAGTTTCAGGTTTCCACATTCATTATTGAGTAAATATGCAAATATAGGGGCATATCAAGCTTGTAGGAATTATCACCCACCCCTTTTAATACTTCAAAAGGACCAAACTACAAAGCCTTATTGCCATTTAAGCACTTTATATCCATTCTATGTTTAGACACAATGAAACTCTATCTCCCACCTTAAATACTTTCTTGATTCTATCCTAATCATGTTAGACCTTGTAATTTTTAATGACTTATTTAAAGTCTTATGTAGTTGCAACTACATTTGTCCAATCTTTTCAACAAAGTTATCTTCTTTTACAGCATCTCTATGTTGTTCAATCTTTCTTTGCATATGTCCTATTTTTGTTTGAGAATACATTAAACTATCCTTTTTCTCCAACCTATCATACCATTTGTTTATTCAACATCTAATTAGGTTAGTTGGTTTTCTATCTCTTCACTTGCTTCCTTAATCTTGGAGGATATTTTTTAAAGTTTAATTGGTGAATTATATTTTGGATATTTCTTTGGATCCATGGAAAAATGTTATGAGGTCATAAGAAGGAAGTCTAAGGTGATATAGATCTTTGATATATGTGTAAGGTCTAACAATATTGTTCTTCCAATGATGCCCTATTTTCTTTACATCTTGCATCTAGGCTTAGATTAGCCTGCATTTTTTTCTTCTCATTCATTGCTCTAGCAAGCGGTAGAATATGAGTGTGGGAGGATAAAGAGTGATGATTTCAAGAACAAACAGTAGGCAATGTATCTTCATCATAGTTTTTGTGAAATTATGTGTTTTGTGTTCTATGTTTCTTTTTTGTTTATGTTAGTCCATGGATAAGATTTCAGAGGATGTCTGTATGTTATTGGGGATCTATAACTATGCATATGTAAACTATTGTTATTTCATTAATAAAATATATTTTTTTCCTCCTGAAAAAAGAAGGTCGAACAATAATATTCATCGCAATATCTCAAGGAAATATCTAAGGAGGCTCAACTATGTCCTTATCCATATTACCTAACTACCATGTACTAGAGAGTGGTCTCTGCTAGTGCTATTATTGGTGTATATAGCACCATGGTATCATAATAACCTATCTAAAGCTAGTTTTAGGTATACATAGTGTACTTGTAATATACCTAAATGTACATGGAAGTGATATTTCATATAGAGACACTACCTAATGTCTTATTATTTAAAGAAGTGCCAATAAGGGCTAGAGGGGTTTCCAAAAAGATAAAACCATCTATATTATTTTTCCACTATAGTTTTAGTTGCTAAATGATAAAGCATTGTTATAGCTCCAAGTATCACCCTTGGTATTTTTGATGCTTGGTTTATGGCCTAGGGAAACCCCTCCTTCCAAACTTGGTCCAAATATTTTAAAAATAGTGTTTTACTCCTTGTACGCTACTTTGCCCTGTTATGAAAGCGTGTACACGCGGGTAAGCCTATATCCAACCTGTGTATATTTTTTAAAACACTTAAAAAAATTAAATTTCGTTAACTATGGGCAGAGTTCACGGGTTTTACCTATTGATTACCTCCTAGTGACCGTGACCCAACTGTTTCCCAACTAAAAAACTAATTGGGAGAAGTATAAATAGACTTCAATGGGAAGTCCTTAAGGAAGAGAGAAGAGATAGAATTAATATACTGAGATTATCCCCTGATCAAGTCTGAAGTATCCCAGTGCTTCAAGAACTTCCCCAAGTTTAGGAAACCCTTGTTTCCTTGAGTGTTGATATTCTCCCACTTGCTTGAGATAACATGGTATTGGTTATGGAAGGAGGTTGTTGAAGACTGGGACTGGACAGACATGGAGGACGATTCCGCTTGGAGCTAGAAGAAGAAGACTCAAGTGAACTCTTTCTATGTTTATTATAGTTATCTACAATAAAAAGAATCATTTTCTTGTTCCTAAGATTGACCTTGTTTATGCATCAGATGTTGTTGTAATTCATGTATGAATGCTTATTTTGATGTATAACTAACCATTTTCTTATATGATATAAAATTGACTTCATTAAAATGCTTTATCTATATGCTGCTATATATGTTTGGATTGGTTGATTTGTAGATTCAAAGATCATCAGCAGTTGGAGAGGGTCTGAACCCTGTTGGAACTACCCAAATGAAGCACATCCGAGTACATTTATCCTTACATAGTTTGTTTATTTAAGCATGTTTCCTAAGTTGTATGCGTGTTTCTTGTTGTAGATTACTCTTTCTCTGTTGGGATTATGACCGAAAGCTCAATGGTATTTATTCCCGTAACAAACATTATGTTAGTTAAAGATGTTAGAATGTCTCTAATTTTTATTTTATTTTAAATGGATTGTTAACCCTAGAAAAGCTCTTAAAATCTCCCAAACTTGCATAAGATATATATTATATATTATAATGATTCAAACAATGAACATATTTACACGTGTCATTCACTACATGTCCAAGGGATTTTGAAAATTTCAAATATGAAACTTCATCAAAAAATGTTTAAAGAAAAAATTCCAAGGTGGATTCCTTGAAATTGATTTATGTATTATCCACAAAGCCTATCTTCCATATATTATATTTCTAAGCTTATAATGAAATATAATTGAAACTTTTATCATTTATAATATGATGGTTTTCCTCAACATACACAAAATTTAACTATTTCAATGCTTCCAAAAAATAAGTTATAGTGAAAAAATAAATATGACTTGTTAAAGATTAATTTGATGATCAATCACAAACCCTAACTTCTATAAGCTATAACTTAAAAATTATGGTGAACAAATACTTGAAATTTTTATTCCGTTTACCTTGCTAGTTTTCCCCTATCTCCTGAAAATAAGACTATGTGAAACATCCCATAAAAAAAATATAGTGAAAATTCTCAAATGTGTTGACTGGGGAGAAAAATGCTAGGATTGTATGCCCTTAATATCAAACACTATGTTTAAAGTAACTTGAAAATGGTAAAATGTAAATTATTATAATTCACTTTTAAGGGGAAACCTCCTTTTATAATTAATTCGATGATTAAGTCTCCTTTGTATATATAGAGGATATAAATCATATAATTTCAATTAAAGGGTGCAATGAAAGGTTCTAGCTAGCCTAGTAATATATAAAATAAATTATTAATGAATTCTTCTTAGGATATTAACATAGGGGAGAAAGGGCCTTAACATCCTTATGTTGGGAATTAAATAATACTAAAGGGGGCAGGGATGGGCGGGGGGAGGTGAATTAATATTATGTAATTTCACACTTATTTATCCAATTATCTAATCAAATGCGATCCAAAAAATAGTAAATCGCCATTCACATGGCATTTGTATACATAGATTCAACACGGAAATCCATATGGGAGAAATCCACAATGTTTGTTTTGATTATGATGTTTTTCTAAGTCCCAATGTATGGTTACATCAAATTTTGTGAGCACCAAATCATAGGAGACCCTAACCCCCTCAAATATGCAAGCTCCAACTTACTAGATGCACCAATCTCAGATCTATACAGGCACCAACTTGCAGTAGCCAATTAGATCTACACTTTCATCTCATTTTCAGGCTAAAATCTCTCAAAAACCATATCATTCTTAAATAATTAAAATAGATCAAGTATCTTCACCCTAGCTTCAAAATTCTCCTTGTATTCTCCAATTGAGAATATTCACACACACTCATACAAAGTGACCTTTTTTTCTTCGCTTGCTTTGCATATTAGCTCTTTGTTCCAATTCTTTGTACCTTAACTCTTTGATATAATTCTTTGCACCAATTTAACATGCCAACATTATCTACCCCAACTTGTTGCCTTAATCCACCTACCTTATAGGTCTATATCAATTCCTTTTAATTTGCATATCCCTCTTCTCATTCATATTGAATTGATTGTCATAATTCTATGGGAGTAATGGTTGAGTCTCATTGTTGTGCATGAAAGAAAACCTACACCTCATGCTTTTTATTATTTTTTTTTATATTTCACTATCTTTGGGATTTTACCTATTCTATTTTCTTTACCAAATTTGGCGTTTGAATACCAAAATTTTATTTTTTCTTCTCCCTTAAACTTTGACTCCTAGGAACATATGATCTCAAGCCATTATCAATGGCTTAAGCCAAAATGACACTTATACGCTTTTCTTATTCAATTCGGTATCCCAATGCTTTTTGGGTTACGAAATTTGTGAAAAATGCCCATAAGCCTAAATACTTGAATACACCTTTTATGGTTAAAGTCCAAGTTTCTATGTCACCTTGATATCAGCGAGCTAGTTCAACAATAAATTCAACTTTCTCAACCAATTAAGGTATATCACATCATATCTTTCCATCTCATAGTTTTGGTTACTCTTCTTATTCCTCGTCCTAGTAGCATCATGTTGTTGTCATCCAACCATGTGGCATCCTCTATGTGGTGCCACTTGTCACTCAAAAACAGGCTACTCAATCACTTGATAGGTTTAATTCCACCTTCTTCTTGTCACTTGTTAGTGTTCCATTTCATCTCATTACATGTCACTTCCAGTTGACACCATCTATCTTCCAACTTGTTTTTCCATGTCAGTTGAGGTCCATTGCTTGTAAATTATGAAATCTAGTATCCAGATATTTTTGAAAAATGAAAATATTTCTACATTACCATAGGCCTTGATAACTAGATACACTTCTCATTGCCACATCAACAAGCCAACTCAGAACCAACTCATTTAGGCGACCCAGTCAAATGCTCCCAGATATTGCCTCTACCATGTCATCACTAGTTCAAGGAAATCTGGTATTTAGTTGATTCCTTGTATCTTCCTTTGTCAAATCTCAAAAGGGGCTAGATGTCGAGATACTTTTACACTACGGAACCAAGCCACTTAGAACCTTGACACATCTACCTTTAACAAAAATCTATATCTAGAAGAATAAGGAACCCTTGGATACTTTACACTTCCTAGATATATTTTTATAAATCTGGTTTTGAAAAATAATGAACCCCAAGATACTTTGTCCTTCTTGAATATGTTCAAATGAATTTAGTATTCACTCTTTTTAGTCACGTGCTAAATTATTTTCCCCCCATATTTCCCCGATGCCCTTACATTCTTTGAATCCCTCTCTTTATACCAAACACACCTTCACTTCAACAAACATTTCTCCTCAACCCCTAGGAATTTGACTATGTATCATATACCATTGGAAAGGTCTCTGAGAGTATTATCCAGTTGAACTTGTATTCTCCTAATTAGAGATAAGGAACTAAACCCAAAATACTCTTAAGATAGGGAATCAACACACATAAACCATTAGGAAAATTTTGACATCTAAAATGGCCTCATAAGGAAAATAACAAAATAATAGTTAAGATAATAAAATAATACTTATGAATCTTTAAAGAAAAATAGAGAAAAATAATTTTGTAATCATATTTTATAATAATCTCCTTGTAGGTTCACTCTAATTTTTTATAAAACCAGCTCACAAAAAGATAGAAAAGATAGATAAATTCCTTAGAAATAAACCTCCTCGAGGGGGCAACCTCCTTTACATTATACAAATGAACAATTCTTGGATGATACAAATGCCAAGACCTCCTTTCTATATATAGGAGTCTAAGGGTTCATAATATAATCAGAGCTGACATAGCAATAATAATGTAAGGGAACAATAATAACAATAGTGGTTTCTATAGGGCACAATAATAACAATATGGGGACTACATGGGAACAAAAATATAGTAAGGGGGTTGTACTAATAACAATAAGGGGTTACACTAGTAGTATAGGGACCTAACATGCCCCTCTCCTTCAAAAAGTGTTGTCCTCAATGATTGAGTAGTTCTTGATACTTATGCATACAAATTTTGTCCTCCCATGTGGAATCTTCACTGGGTAAGTTCTTCCACTTAATGAGGTACTCTGAAATTGATCGATTTTGTAGTTGTCAGGTTCTTGTTTCTGTGACTGCTCCAGGCTCCAATATGATTTTTCCTTCCTTGTGAAGTTCTAGCAATATTGTCTCAACTGGGACCTTCTGCAACTTGTGGATGAGTGGCCACACTTCTTCGTCCTTCTTCCATTCATCCCTTGATTCGTTTATCTAATCTATTTGGATAATAGAAATAACACAAAACAATGCTTCCACATCCTCATCCTTTCTTGAGAGTGCATCTGCAAAAACATTTTGCTTCGATTTTTGTAGATGATTTCAAAGTCATAACCCAACATATCTGTGACCCATTTTTTCTATTCTTCTAAAGATAATCTTTGTTCTAAAAAGTATTTAAGACTATCATGATCCATTTTTACCTTGAACTATCTTCCCATTAGGTAGGGTCACCATTGATTAAATGCATGTAGTATTGCCAGCATTTCCTTCTCATAAATGGCTTTGTGTAAATACTTTCCTTTGATTGGATGACTTTCGAAAGTAATGGGTATTTCATATTTTATTAAAACAACACCAATTCCATTTCTTGAAGCATCCCATTCCACAATAAATGTTTTTGTGAAGTCTAGCATAGCTAAGACTGGTGCTTGGCACATAGCCTCTTTAAGATGTTCGAAGACCTTTTTTACTTATGGGGTCCATGAAAATGCATACTTCTTCAATAATGTTATTAGAGGTGCTGCTATTCTCCCATAATTCTTAACAAAATTGCGATAATACCCTGTCAACCTGAGAAATCCTCACATATGCTTTATGGATGTGGGGATTTTCTATTCCTTAATGGCTTTACTTTTGCTAGGGTCTACCTTAACACCTTCATGAGATACAATATGCCCCAGATATTCCCCTTCTTGTACTCCACAGAAACATTTGGAGCTTTTTGCATATAATTGTTTCTCCTCCAATAGTTTGAGCACCCTGTCAACATGTTGAACATGATCCTTCCAAGACTTGTTGTAGATTAGTATATCGTCAAAAAATACTAACACAAATTTTCTAAGGGTTTGAAAATGGAATTCATCAAACCTTGAAATGTAAAAGGTGCATTGATTAGGCCAAAAGGCATGACCAAAAATTCATAATGACCCTCATGAGTTCTAAATGTTGTTTTTGGAATGTCTTCAGCCTTCATTCTGATTTGATGATATCCTGAATGAAGATCCAACTTGGTGAAGTAAATCGATCCATGCAATTCATCCAATAATTCATCAATGACAGGAATGGGAAATTTTTCTTTAATAGTGAGCTTGTTGAGTTCCCTATAATCCAGACACATGCGCCATGATCCATCCTTCTTGTCAACCAATACTACTGGAGCAGAGAAATAACTTTGACTAGGTTGAATTATACCAGCCTCTAGCATTTCTGAAACCATACGTTCAATTTCACTCTTTTGGACATAGGGATATCTGTAAGGCCTGATGTTTGGAGGAACACTTCTTGGAATCAAATTAATAGCATGATCATGATCATGAATAGGTGGGAGGTCTTTGGGAGTCTCAAATACCTTCGAATGATTGTCCAAGACTTTTTGGAGATCTGGAGAAATGGATGATTTCAATGTGGGAACCTCTAGTGAACATAGTTGTGCAATTATGCCTTGTTGTTCTTTCTTTAGAAGCTTTGGCATTCCCTTAGAGCTGATTATCTTTCCTAGTTTCCCTATGATACCCCTTAATTCAACTTCCTTTCCTTTTGAAGAGAATTTCATGAAAATTTCTTGAAAATTAAATGCTATTGTACCCAAGAATTGTAGCCATTGGACTCCTAGTACAAAATCAGCACCACCCATTGGAATGGAAAGCATTGGGCTATTCAATACATATTCTCCCATGGATAGCTTGATATTATGGCACTTTCTTGAGAAATTTATGGTTCCTCCACTTCCAACCATCACTTGACACTCTTGCGTTAGATATAGGAATAAATTCAACTCCTTGGCTATCTTACAATCAATAAAATTATGGGTACTTCCTGAATGAATCAAAACTATTACCTTTTTCTTCTTTATATGCCCTTCTATCTTGATAGTTTAAGGAGTGGTTATTCCAACCAATTCATTACAAGATATGGTCGGATTCATTTTTCTTTTTCTAGGGTTTGTTCCTACTGTATATCCTCTTATTTTGAAATTTCTTGTTCCTTTTGTTCCTCCTATTCACAATCTATGTCAAATAATTTCTTCTCCGCACACTTTTGACCTTTAGTGTATTTTCTATCACAAACGTAACAAAGCCCTTTTGCTCTTTTTTCTTCCAATTGTTGTGGTGTATACCTTATAGGTTGTGGATGGATAGGGGCATCAACACTTCCATATTTATGATTGTGAGTGGTAGGCTTGCTTGTTGCCATAATTTTGCTTTCCATTTTTCTTGCCAACTTGAATGCCTTCTCCAGTGAATCTACTTCCCAAAGGTGAACCTCATGTTGGATGTTACCTTTCAATGTCCCTATGAACACATCAATCCTATGCTCCTCTGGAATATATTTTACCCTTATATTCAATTTTTCAAAGTCCTCAATGTGCTCCATCATTGAACCCTTTTGTTTGAGATTTATGAATTGGCTAAAAAACATGTTTCTTTTTGTATCCTCATAATGTGCTATCATTTCATCTGTAAAAATAGCCCAAGTGAGAATTTTTTTATGAAAGCAAATTCATTGATACCATACAAACTGATTTGGTTCCAAATATAAAGTTGCAATGCATACGTTTTGTTTGTTTTTCACATTATGGAGATCGAAAATTGTTCCATCTGTAGTATCCATGTTCCGAGATCCTTGCAATCAAACTTCCTCATATCGATATTTGGAACATGGTGGTTCTTTGATCCAATTTTAGAGTCTATGAAATCATGATTAACATTTATTTTTTTCTCATCATGAGTTTCCTTTACTACCCTTTCA